>SRPS01000120.1:0-84020 GCA_018360175.1 Claviceps arundinis
CTCCAGCCTCCTGGTGACTTGGTCTGGCGCGATATAGGGCTCAATTTCGCTCCGTAAACAGTAGAGCCTTGAAGGCATACATGAGCTGTTCCGATGCACGTCGTGTGACTTTATGATCTTTCAAGTTTCTCCAGTCTTGTCGTGAACAGCCTTCTAAGTTGTTGGGCAAAGATCCAGTGCGGGTTGGCTGCCCTTGGGCGAACCTGTACTCGTAGTCGTACTGATTGGCAGCGGGGAGTCTGACATTTCGCTTGAAGGCTTCATTAGTATTTACCGTCGTGCCCACTGCCGATGTCTGAGATGATGTTGCCTCTGCGTTATTCAAGAAATCAGTCCCGGGTTGAGTGGCAATGGGGTACTACTTATCACAGGAAGTAAAAAGAGTAGCGCGGCGTGGGAAACTTGAAAGTACCTACCTAGTATGACTCAAACTTCGACTTTGCGCATTTATAATTCGGACGCAGACGTGGCACCTGTGACCTGAGCAGTGAGCACTGAGAGAGGGCCAGGCTGCCAGCCGGCAGGCTCGGTAAAACCGCAGGTACAACGAAGAATCAGGAAATGAGGAAATGAGGAAATGAGGAAATCCCACATTTATAACGTTGAAATCGCTGCGTGGGAGGCCGACAAGTTGTGACAACTGCACGTGGCTTAGGGCTAATGACAACTGAGTCTGTACGTGCCACGTGTGACGTAGCTACTGGCACGGTGTGACACCTAGGCTGTACGTGGCCGCGACTAGCGCGCACGTCAACAATCACGCACATGGCCACGGTAATTTGTAAGTACACGATACATCATATGTTCCGTACTGCGCAGTGGGGATAATGATATGTCCATCCTTTTGTGACACATTGTCACATTCTCTGCTCTTCTTTATGAATCATTGTCCCGACTCCCGGGGGGCCGGGGCTGGATTGAGGCTTGAGCAAGAGCTCCAACCAACACCGCTCGGCGCCATATACCTTGGGTCGGTACGTAGACCTTTCTTCTTTCAGCTCGTAGCCTCGTTCTCAAATTCTCAAATGACAGAATCAAAAGGACACAAGGAGTCAAGGACGTTGTAGCAAGCTGTGCACTGCATTTGACTACCCAGGTCCTAAGGACTATCCTCGCCGTCACATTAGAACAAGTCTAAACATCATCGCCTGAGAAGGCTGCGAATAGTACCGACATGAAGTCATGAACAAGGATGAACTGAAACAAGGATCGACCAAGATCGCGCGGCCCACTGCACAAGTGACAAGACTAAGTTGCCGGGGACCAGATAAACTGAGGGGAATAAAACAAAACAACAAACGATCGATCCCACCGGGATAAACTGGTCACGTATTCGATGGCGACTCTCGCCGGTTTCCGAAATTCCTGTAAAATGAAAAGACAACTTTGTACTCGATTCGACTCAACTAGCCCCCCCTGCCCTTCTCAACTGCATGATGAGAGAAGAGGTCTCCTAATATAGCCAAACGGAGGAACTAGACTAAACCTAAACAGGAAGGGAAAACATAAACAAAACGAAGAAAATGTAGCATTCCGAGCATCTCTCCCTTCATTCCTTTATCGGGACCCTTGGTGTTTCCGTCTTGTCGCCGGAATCCGAGCGGCCCCATCTGCATCTGCGCCACGGCCCACATCCAACGCAACG
Source organism: Claviceps arundinis (assembly GCA_018360175.1). Classification (NCBI taxonomy): domain Eukaryota; kingdom Fungi; phylum Ascomycota; class Sordariomycetes; order Hypocreales; family Clavicipitaceae; genus Claviceps; species Claviceps arundinis. The sequence continues at coordinate 1,646 of SRPS01000120.1, forward strand.
CAAACTTGCCTCATTGAGAATGTCAAGAGACACGAAGTGGACCGAGTGGACCAGACCGGAGACCTTTGCCGAAAGGTACCTGATGTATGTACCTGGGACACGGCCGGAAGGATTCGGAGATTGCATCGGAGCCGGAGGCACAAGCGCAAAAGCAAAGGTCCATAAATTACGGCCTCGCACATGTCTATGGGTACGGTGTACCTGACAGGGATTCAGGTACCTATGGTAGCGGCCAAGATTAAGACCTTTAACTTTTAAGTTTGTAATTGTAGAGCCGCTTTTCAAGTTTTCTCTCATCTCATATCACTTGACACGAAGAAGGATATCAAGGAATGCTTCAACATCAGGCTTTTTGAACTGAGTGAATCTACCTAAGTCCGGAGTTTTCGAAGATGATCGTGATTCGTGAATCGTACCTATACATGTACAGATTACAGCTTGGTAGATCTCTCCGAGCTTCTTGGAGAGCTGACAACCTGCAGTTGCGAGTCTACCTACATGAATGCCAGACTAACATGTCTGGACTCCTCAATAACTCTTCTCCTCTCCCTGCTGGCTCGGAGACGATATCGCGCCGCGAATATCCTCCATGACGTATGCGTAATGTCCGCAGTAGGCATGTGTGATCGATCATGGGCAGTGTTCCCAACCGGGACGGGACAATGGGACAGGGACGGGATTGGAGAAAAGAGAAGGGAAATAGTGGATCACATAGTACGGAGTATCAAGAGCGATACTGTACTACTCGACACCAATAAAAGGAGAGAGCCGATGGCAGTCCAAACCGGACTCCAAAAGACTCAGACAAAAGGCGAAGTAAACATGACTGAATTCAGATAAAAACGCAGTGGAGTTCTAAGCTAAGAAGAGGGGAAAGATGAAGAGTTTCTATACACGAAGCCATCGGAGATGGAAGAACAAACAACCGATAGTGATAAACCCTTGGGAGAACTGTTGGTTTTGGTGGACTCCAATCCTCCAGCAAAAATTGTTCCTGAGATACAGGGATTCCTTCTAATTGGGACGTCCCGGGTATCTCGCGGGACTGTGGGACTTGACCCCCGATTTTCGACGGGACTCCCGCGCTAAGCCCAATCTGGTGGACGGGACTCCCGCGCTAGGCCTAATCCGGCTGGCGGGACTCCCGCGCTAACCTGATTGGACCAGATAAGGACCGATAAGGGTACTGACCAATGACAGCGACAAAAGCTGAAAGACAGAATAGAGCATCAAGACTTCTTAGAGAGGCAAACACGAAATGTGCGCCTCCGCTGCATGTCGCTGCGTGTCGCTGTGCCCGTCGCTGCGAGTCGGCACACGATTTCTTCAATTTTGCCTACCCAGTTTAGTCCCGCTGTCCCGGGACTTTACAGTGAGAGTCCCCCGGGACTTGAAGCGGGACGTCCCGGGACAGTCCCATTGGGAACACTGCCCGGGCCCAAGCAGGTGTGGACAGTGTAGAAATCCCGTGCTCGTTAATGTTGCATTGCATTTTTATGGAAAGGAGAATTGAAATTGAGAACAGACGTCGATTCTGCTCTTTTTTGTCGTTTCTCTTGCGAGTCTGGTCGGTTCCAGAATTCCCAGAATTCGTGTCATGGTGCGCGTTCGCCGTTTGAACTTTGCAGGGCCCCGGCCACGTGAGAAGGAGTCACATTTCTAACCGGCAAACGGTTCCGCAAAAAGCGTAAAACAGACGAAAAAAATATAGGACATCTTGAAACCCGTCACACGTGTGAACAACTGGCCCCACTGTAGACATGCATGATCCATTGATCATTGATGCCACATACGTCATTGAGGGTATTCGCCGCACGATATCATCTCCGAGCCAGCAGGATCAGAGGAGAGTCATTGAGGAGACCATACATGTTAGTCTGGCGTAACGGCGTTCATGTATTTATAGATGGTAGAGTCGCCCTCTCAAGGCTGGCCCTGGGGGATAACTGAGTCCGTCAGAGTTCTTTTGAGAGCCACAGCCAACTATTGTGTTTTGTCTTGATCATCTCTGTCGTTCCAAGCCCCATGAAATCGGCTCTGTCACAGGTACTTTTCTGTGTCTCCTTCATATTGGAGCTCGGTCATTCTGTCGAAATTAGTGGATGCTGCGGCTACATCCGTGAAGCGATCTTTGATGGCCATGGCCATGCAATGACTTGCCCACGAATCTTTTTTGTGACGGTTTTTCTTTTTGTTCTTTCGCACCCGACATACTTATGGACATTGGACTGTCATTGGAGGCCCCTCATGGACATCGCCAACATCAACCGATTGATGGAGGAAGCCTATACAGCAATTGCCAATCACAGCCTGGTCCAGGAATGTGGACGTCAAATATCGACGCAATCAGCAAAATATTCAAGAAGGCTACCAGCGAGTTTTCGCATTCTACCAGGAAGTGGCTGATATTGTCCGCGTCAACGATACAATTGAACCTAAAGACAATACTCGATGGCTCAACGGCATGGAAGGCTGAAGGGGTGGCACAACTCTTCTTGGGCGACCTATATGGTCAAGCCATCCACTTCGCCGATGAGGACTCGACGAGGACCAACAGCCGCCCGCTGGACACTCGTGACTCAAGCACGAAGTGCTGCTACAACACAACTTAAGTCTTACACAAGTCCTACTGTCCTACAGGCTACGACACCAGCTGTCCTACTCACAAGAGTCGACCCCGTCTACGCAGCGTCGCAGCAGACAAGTTCGCAGAGTCCTCAAACACCGATTCATAGTCAACGAAAAAAACGGACCAATCGAATTTTTTTTTGGACCATGAAGCTATTATTGTTTTATTATCTCGTATTCTGGCGACGCAAGACAGGCCTTCCGTTGCCCATGTTTCATCCAGTACAAATCAATAAGCCTCAAAACTTCAAGGGAAAAAAACAACACAAATTTCGATTATGGTGGGAAACCGTCATGGTCTATCTTGAATCATTTCTCAACAGTTTTGACACCGATCGCATCAAAATGAATTGGTAGGGTCACCGATACTGCCCAAGATTGGCACCAGTATCGAATGAAACGAAAACAAACAACTGGTAACATGGAGCATAAAGAGGCAAACACGAAATGTGCGCCTCCGCTATGCCGCCTACGCGTCGCGACTCGCCGCACGATTTCATCAGTTTTGCCTAAAAAACCAACGTTATAAGAAGATTCGTGGGCCAGTTATTGCGTGGCCATCAAAGATCGAGGTTTCTGGAATCTGTGTGTCAGTGTGGCACTTGGTTTTCTTTGAGTTTGTTGCGCGAAGCCGAGGTGGCGATAATGATGATTCAGCTGGCGATGGACCAGGTGGCGACAAGTCTGACGATACGTGAAAGTCACCGGTATAGATGAACTCGGGCCCTCGGCAAACGGTGGGAGCCACGCCGACATACGCTTCATAAGGTGAAGCCCGAATATTGGCACTGGTTTCCTAGGGTCGGTACTCTTGAATAATCTATGCCCTGTGTTCGGTCGGGTGACAGGAATGGTGAGTGAGAATTCCAACTTATTTTCGATGAAGAGGAATCAAAGGGTTAGATAATGAAAAGGGTTCTGTCACACCGTACACGTGTGAACATACTGGCCCCACTGTAGACAATGCATGATATGATGATGCCGATCATGCCCACATACGTCATTGAGCAATGAGGGTATTCGCATTGCTGACCGATCACACTTGCCTACTGCGGACATTCCGCATACGTCATGGAGGATATTCATGGCACGGTATCTGATTATCATCTCCGTAGCCAGCAGGAAGCGGAGGAAATTGAGGAGACCAGACTGGCGTTCATCTATTTATAGATGATAGGTTCGTCGGCGTCCTCTCAAGGCTGGCCTCTGGATGACAATTGAGCAGTGAGCCTGTCAGTCCTTTTGAGAGCCACAGCCAACTATTGTGTTTCGTCTCGATCATTTCTATCGTTCCAAGCACCGTGAAATTGGCCCTTGTCACAGGAGTCAGGTACTTTGCTGTGTCTGCTTCATACTGGAGCTCGGTCATTCTGTCGAAATGAGTGGATGCTTCGGCGGCATCCGTGAAGCGATCTTTGATGTCCATGCCATAACTCGCACACGAATGTTCTTGTGAAGTTATTTTTTTTTCGTTTCACTCGATACTGGTACCAATCTTGGGCAGTCTCGGTGACCCTACCAATTCATTTTGATGCGATCGGTGTCAAAATTGTTGGAAAATGATTCAAGATAGACCATGACGTCGGACGATAGCTCACCATGATCGAAATTTGTGTCGGTTTTTTTCATTGAAGTTTTGAGGCTTGTTGATTTGTACTGGGTGAACGTGGGCAACGGAATGCCTGTCTTGCGTCGCCAGAATACGAGATAATAAAACCATAATACCATATAGGTCGCCCAAGAAGAGTTGTGCCACCTCTTCCATGGCGTTGAGCCATCGAGTATTGTCTTTAGGTTCGATGGTATCGTTGACGAGAACAATTTCAGTGACTTCCTGGTAGAATGCGACAACTCGCTGCCAGCTGGTAGCCAGCTTGAATATTTTGCTGATTGTGTTGGAATCGCCGGATAGAAGTGGGGCACAAGGGCAGTGTAGTGAGCGCACGCTGATTGGTGTGTGCTTCGGATGTGGGGGCGCAAGCCCTCACAGCGAAGCACAACGCCACGAGGCGGGCATCCGCCCCTTTTGCCTCTAGAACCTACAACACAATACAAGCTACCAATACGATCGTTCTGTTTATGTTTATGCACTAGTGCTTTTATCGTTCATTGTTTATTGAGTGACCTTACGGTCCAACAGATTGCGTCTATATTCGACGTCCAATTCCTGGATCAGGCTGTGATTGCTGTATAGGCCTCCTCGATCAATCGGTTGATGTTGGCGATGTCCATGAGGGGCCTAAAATGATAGTCAATAGGTGCCTAATGTCGGGTGCGAAAAAAAGTAACGTCACAAAAGGATTTGTGGGCCAGTTATTGCATGGCCATCAAAGATCGCTTCACGGATGCCGCGGAATCCGAAGCATCCACCAACTTCGAAAGAATGACCAAGCTCCAGTATGAAACACAGCAAAGAACCTGTGACAAGGGCCGATTTCACGGGGCTTCGAACGATAGAAATGATCGAGACGAAACACAATAGTTGGCTGTGGCTGTCAAAAGGACTTCTCTGACGGACTCAGTTGTGACGTTGTCCCCCAGAGGCCAGCCTTGAGACTGAGAGGGCGAACCTACCGTCTATAAATACATGAACGCCAGACTAACATGTCTGGTCTCCTCAATGACTCTCCTCTGCTTCTTGATGGCTCGGAGATGATATCGTTCCGCGAATATTCTCCATGACGTATGCGGAATGTCCGCAGTAGGCATGTATGATCGGTCGGCAATGCGAATACCCTCAATGACGTATGCGGAATGTCCGCAATAGGCAAGTGTGAGTGATCGGACCTGAGCTCCGTGCCGCTTTGGCAATGCGAATACTCTTGATGAAGTATGCGGAATGTCTGCAGTAGGCAAGTGTAATCGGGTGTTGAGCTCCCGGCTCCGTGCCGCTTCCGCAATGCGAATACCCTCAATGACGTAGGCGGCATGATTGGTATCATGCATGTCTACAGAGGGGCCAGTATGTCCACACTGACAGGTTCCAAGATATTCTATATTTTCTTCGTCTGTTTTATTATTTTTGCCGAACCATTTGCCGTCGTGCCGATTAGAAGTGTGACTCCTTCTCACGTGGCCGGGACAGTGGACACGAATTCTCGAACCGACCAGACTGGCCAAGAGAACGACAGCCTGACAGGGAAAAGCAAAAGCGATGTCTGTTCTCAATTTAATTTATTCTCTCCATAAAGACAAAATGCAATATTGACGAGCACGGGATTTCTACACAGTGCACACCTGCTTGGGGCGTCTGGGTGTCCCAGACTTTTGCCGCCAAGTCGTTGAAGTCGATGACCTGGGCCACATGTTTCTCAATGTCTCATATCATACGATTCTACATCATCGGTATGTAACGGATATATGTGAAGCCCAATTCAATAAAAAGGTTCAAACTTCGAACTTCAGCCATGCAGTCATGGACTCGTTAGATGCATCATGCGGGCGATTGCATGGCGTCTATGTGGGAAGCCCGATTAAAATTGAACCCCATTGGAAAAGACGAAGAAAACAGATTGAAAACAAGGGCGGAAAAGAAGCAAACGCACCAAATTATTGTTCGTACGTTTTCAATTTATCTGCAGAAGATTTAACCGTCTAGGCACATGAATCATGATGCATCAGAACCTCTTGCCCAAATAATAAATTCTCAATCCATCACTTCTATCCAGATTCCAGAAGAATGGCCTCAAATCACGGCTTGCACCCCGATTAACGTCAAAGCCAAGGCTGCCTGGTGCCAAGCACATTCAAGGACAAGGATTATGGATTAACTCTCGTAGCTTGGACAGCCCATAGAAATCGTTCTCAAAACGTGCGTACTCAGTCCCTTCAATACGCCAGTCCAGAGTACCAGCCTTGTAACCAAGTTTCTGTCCTTCTCGCTGCCAAGAGTCAAAGTCGATAATAATCGGGCGATCCAGCTCGTCAAACATTACATTACGCGGGTTGATGTCATTATGGACAATGCCCAAGGAATGCAAATGACGAATACCACGCTCGATGCCATCGACAACGAGATCTTTATCAAAATCAGTGCTCTCATCCATTCGCTCGCGAAGGGTCATTTTGTATTTCGCAAGACAAAGCCCCCTGATCCGACCGTCGATCACGACGCAACCTCGGTAATCGACGATATTGGGATGTGGATGTTTTCTCAGCAGCTCATATGCCTCGATTTCGTGCAAAACCAGGTTGCTTAGAGGCTCCGCGTTTGGTGTTCTGTCATAATCTAGTAGGTTTGGTTCCTTTATGTATGAGTCTTTGGGTACGGGCGTTGGGGCTCGCAATAGTCGGGCTGAGTAAGGTGGCCAGACGGTGCTGTTATCAACGGCAAATTTATCGAGCTTCTCTAGATCGATGGTGAAGGCTGCGATCCTATCTAGTTCGGTGGTGGCAAGAAAAAACTGGTCATCGTTTCCACGAATAATAATTTCCGTGTGATGAAATACGGCTCTATCGCCGCTCGTATTATACACTTCCCATGCTGTTTGAATCTCCATCTTGATTTCTATACCTTTATTAAACACACTCACGGCCAAAAGAAGGTGACGCATGGAGAAATTGTTCAGGATAGTCGAGAGGAAAGTTGGGTACTCACGCTCAAAGGTTTCGCGACCAAAGCTGATGCGTAATTGATGCGAACTGAAGTTAGAAAGAAAGGAAAAAAAAAACCATTGAATTGGGAAACATGAGACTCTTCTACACCTGGTCGAGCGCAGCTTAGTCATTCCCGTCACCGGCGGAAAGTGCGGGCTTTACGGAGTATAGCATGGATGGTTGCATCGATGATCAATGGATCATGCTTCATGCCCATTGCCGGCCAAACGACTGACGACATCCCTCGAATTTTGATCAACGCGCCAGCGCCCTATGGAAAAAAAAAAGCACGATTACATACCTACTCGTGGGTACCTAATACATTATACGAGAACAGTTCCATGAATCCATTTTGAGTTTTTCGACGGAAAGATGACTTCAATATGTATATCTTTCTATTGGCCACAAATGTTGGAATCGCCGCCTTCAGGTTTCAAACGGACGCGTACGGTGGTGTGACATGCTAACGACAGGTGTGCAACCTATGCGATGAGGGTCGTACGGTTGCGTGATGTGCGACCACGCACACCCACGGGCCACCAGGCCAGGAAGACTCTGCCCGTGAGGCCGTGACCCTCGGGCCTTTCCTCTTATTATTAGACAAGAGTGACAAGACATCAGTCGTCAGACAAAAATCCTAATCATCACAACCTTTCATATGCATGCAATATTTTTGTTCTTTTAATGCAGTCCTCGATGCATCATGCTACCAAGAAAAACAATCTGTTTGATGGCACGGGTATCATAAACATTGAAGACAGTGAAGAAAGACAAAACCCAAAACAACGCTTACTTCAATTTTCAAAACCTCATAGACTCCAACGTTCACGGTTCAAGCAAGTACATCGCCCCCAAAACGCCCCAAAAAGTTAAAACGCCGTAGCGTATCAATACCCAACATAAAACGTTTTCCATCTCAATGACTCCAAGATTCAGGACAAAACGTCCACAGCACCTTCAACTGAGGCTTCAAAAGAAGCTCTCATTTCTTGGCCACGCAATGCGCATTACTTGCGAGCGTCAATGGCCCTGGGCTTGTGTGCCGAGGTGCTCGCCAATCGCAGATTGCCTGAAGTTACGCAATGCGCAGAGACTGCAGGCATCCAGCAAGTTGTTGAGGTCGATGAGGCTTGTCAACACGTTCCTCTCGAGAAGCCAAGCTTTCCTGACAGTCATCAAAGGACAAGTGGTATGCCATGGCATCCTGTGCCATACTTTGCATGCAACGTGAGCAAGTCACGAGGCGTCTGCGAGGACAAGACTGATACGTGGCCCCAGTGCTTGCGTTGTTGTTGGAAGAAGAAGGCATGTTTGTGGTTTCTGGTTCTGTTAGTACATAGAAAGAAAGACGAAATAAATGAGCGCTTCAGGGACGGTCAATGATCAATCGGGATGTTTGCACTGTGTAGTCCGATGAAAGATGTGTAGCGAGTGTCATTGGTGATGGAAAAACAGATATATGGCAATGTACAAGAGCGTGGCCATATGTGTGAACAAAGGAAGCATTGTGCCGTGAAGAGACTTACTGTTTTATTTGGTAGCCCTCTAGCGAAAGGAACTGCACTAGGCAATGATGAAAGTGGTATATGTATGTGTGGGACTACCAGTAGTAGAGTACACAGTGACAAGAATACCAGGGCTCTGACGACGATTGTTAGTACATGACACTGGGCAAGAGTAAATGAGAGGCTGAGAGACTGCCAAGACGCGTAAAGATCAAAGCAGCGAAACGTCGATGCAAGGAAAAAGAAACGTGGCAATGCACCAGAACATGTGATCAAGGGCAGGCATTGAATTGTCAGAAGACTTACAAAGAAACTGCAATAAGCAATCATAAAAAGTGGTATTTGTATGTGAGACTTGGTAGTGAACACAGTGACAAAGATAACAGGGCTCTGATCAACATTTGTTAGTACACGACAAGATAGATGAGATTAATGAGACGCTGCATAGACTGCCAAGTGAGGCGTGTCACGTGTGTAGATCAATGCAGCCAATCGTTGGTGATGACAAAGAGATACATGACAATGTACAAGATACAAGAAGGTGAACAGATGGGTGTGAACAAAGGGGGGATTTAGCCGTTGAATTGTGAATTTGTGAAAAGACTTACTATTTGTTTGCAGTTGCCCAACGAAACAAATTGCAATGAGCAATGAGAAAGGTGTATTTGTATGATGGTTTTTATGAGAAGCGGATTTAAGAAAGGTATAGTGAGAGATGTAGTGAGACTTTGATGAAGAAGACGATGCCTGAAGAACATCAAAAATCCCTCCATGTAGCGGGCGCGACCTCCTATTTATAGTCTGAACATATGGACTCCGCTGTCCTTCTAACGAAGCTAGCATTGGATTCCAGGACATTCTTTCTATGCGTTGGCAGGTGGGAAACGACGCTTGCGATGAGATTCGGAGTTCGAGTGCAGAGATGGGACGATCATCTCCGTCCTGTGGAGCGCATTCGGGTCTATACGTCGTTTGTATGCCATCTGGCGAAAGCGAGCACTGATATACGCCAGTCGTGGCACTCTCTCGTCTTTTCCACGTACCATGGATCCATGCTCCTCGGCTTGATTCGCGATTCAACGGAAGGTTTTTGCTTCCATCCCCTCTAAGTTTTTCGTCGATGACCCATTGCACAAGTCATATGGAGATTGCAGAGGGGTGGCTTGGGTAAAAAGAACCTGTCGAAGGTGACGAGGCGAAGAAAAAGGGTGGAGTCCGAACTCGGCACGGGGGTGAACTTCGAAGAACAACTCGTCCCCCTCCCTCCGCTTCCCTTTTTTATCACGGCTGGCGTCAATCTGAGTTCCGAGCTGAATGATATGTGGCAAAAGGAACATAAACTAGTTAAACAAAATCCGACATGATGTGAGGAATTTTCTCGTATGCTTGGGATGATTTATCATTTGACGTCACAGCCGTAGGAAAAGTGACGGGAACAAGGTTGGTGACGGATGGTATAGAACTTCTCGATTCAAGTACGCAAAATGCCCCTTTGATCTTAGTATTTCTGTTTCTGTTGCTGACTCCTGAGGGGATCAGAAAAAGTAAAGGCCTTCGAAGTTGGATGAGGATAGAGCGGAGGGGACGATACTCATGGAGACGGTGTGCACTGTATGCAATGAATGAGAAACTCGGGCGTGAGCCTGACAGAACTGAGAATAGTAGAAGTATGATTCCAAGAAGGAGCGTATATGTATGGAAGTCCAGTGCTGTAGCTCCCTCCAGTTTCTGCAACAGACGTATCCGGATCAATGTCCTTTGTTTCAGGTCGAACGCTGGGACACGCTGTACCTTCCATATTCGATTCCACGGCTTTCTTTTGTGGCTTGCTCGCACTTGGACTGCTCAGTGCCCATCGATATTAAGTTCAAGCCCACGCACTAATCATTTGAGACCGTAACCCAGCTCGATGGCGCACCACACAGCCGATCTTGGTGATCGCTCCTCTCAAGTCGTCCACCCACAATAGTCTGTACAGTGTACTTATCAAGCCATCAGGATGCTCCATCAGGATGCTGCCAATGTTCGCAAATTGTGCGCTTGGATTCATAGTGAGCCTTTCGCCCTCTCAGTAGTCAATTGGCCAGATCGGACTAGAGTCGACTCAGTCGAGTGCTTATAATTTTCGAGAGAGATTCTGAGGCATGCAACCGAACTTCTATGTATCAGGTTTCCTCGATTTTTTCTCTTCGCTGTAGCTCATCAATTCAACCCAGTCCTGGGGGGTTTTTTTTTTCGCGAAGTCGTGTTGTGAACCAGTGAGGATTGCTGTCCTTGTGTCCTACTCTGTGGATCTTCGTTCTTGTTTTGTTGTAAGGATCCCGAGCGGCGAGATGACTGGTATGGTTCCATCAAATGACAACGACAAGACTTTGCATCAACTCCCTTCAGTCCTCCCTAGCATCGCATTAGGTCCCCCATTTGCCCACCAACATAATGACCAGCAGAACGAGAGCCCAGTGCTAAAGTTGCAGCACCGTGGCTGTAAGCGTGATAACACTCATAGTGCTTTCCCGGGGCAGAATCTGGAACATCGTGCTCGACAACCGGTGGATCGTGCCACACACCCTGTATTTGCTGTTGAAATACCGCGCCCATATCAATGTCGAGGTATGTGGGTCGATCGATGCGATGTGATCGCCTCCGGCGCACTCACGTAACGCGACTTCGCGTAGAGCTCGATCTCGTCATGAGGATCCCAATCGCAACGCCGTCTCCAAAACAAATTCTGGATTTTCGAATTCAAGAGCTCGTCGGACATTCTGGTCCTTCCTCTTTCTTCAAATGAAGGTCCTGGTACCAAATGTCCGTTTGATCCAAGGGACTGAATGAAAACATATTGAATGAAGTGACCGCGTGCTCTGGAGGAACGCTCAACATAGCTGCCATCATTTGATAGCTCTTCAAACGCTCCTCTGCCGGCCCATGGTTTCGGGAGCCCTGACAGGTAACGCCAGTTGGGGCCAAAGAAGCGGCTTTTGACAAGAAAGTTGCGAGCCGTCCGTTTCTCAGTATCGTCGTTTTTGACCAGGTCATTGATGAAATTAATTTTAGGAAATACGGTTACTTGACGGTCAGAAATTGGCGAATATCTTGGGCTCGTGACGAAATTGAAGTCATCTCCGTCTTGGTCGGTGTCTGAACTCACTACAGATCCTTTCGAGTCCGAGTGTTTAGATGATCTTGCATGAAAAAAATATGAACCTTATTCCCGGTTCTCATTCTGTGCGTCGGTCAAGAAGATTCTGATGATGAGTCGAGACCCGAAGGGGGACTTTTTATGTTGAGCAAAAGTTGTCTTGTTCGTGGACAGTCGAGACGAGTGGACCGCAGAACACTTCAACAGATTGTCGTCGATAGAAAGCGAACGTGTTGCGCGGTGCGCCGGAAACATTGGAGTTGCCAACGCATAAACCGCGACCGCGAGTTTCTGCCCATGTTCCTGCGAATAATTTCAGTTTCTCAACCTATGAATCGGGAGCTCTTTGCTATGATGATAAGTCAATAGAAACAGAATTGGAATCTTGTTGTTGTTATGGTGGTGGTGATGGCGCAGATGGTCATGCTTTTCAAGCCTTGACTAGCGATGGCTTTAGACCATTTGGTGGCTCAAATAGACAAAATCTGTTGCCTTCAAGCCAAAATATTTTTAACGATGCGAGGACTCTTCTGTCTGTACAAAGGCCGACTGCAAGCGATGTTCATCCATAGGTACCTTTGCCTCACGGGGTTGAATGCGAAATCGGCGCGAGACATCTTCAGAGAAAGCGTAAAATTTCGGTGCTATGGCCTACCACCTCAGGGGTGATTTCATCAATTCAAGCCATTCCAACAGGCCTAAGCAGCTGATGCGATGCGCACATTTTCTCCTATGAGGAGATCGAAAAATTTTCGGCCCAAGCGTATTGTTCTTCACCCTTCATCGAAGAATTTTCTGTTGGAAGAGAAAGCCACTTGCGGTATCGGCGAGCAGTGCGTCGGCCTGTCGCGCAGGCGTCGTTATCAGAAAGCTCGAATTGAAGTGACTTCACTGCACGAATAGTTGTGAGAGTCAAGTTTCAACAAAATTCGAGAGTCTTGCATGAGTTGTGGAGACGTTGAAGTTGTTGGTTGTGATGATGTAGCGCGAGATGGGTTAGACTCGGCTCGGCTCTGATATTGGGAATCTGGGAATTGCTGCGTGGATTCTGGAAGCCGATAGAAGCAGCTGTGGGTCACGTTCCTGTTATCCATAATCCAGCCAAGATCGGCTAACGGTGGATCTATGCATTCAAGCCGAATTTTCACATCTCTTTAAGCGAGCCTACAAACGAAGCGTCCAAAATATGCCATTAAAAGGTGGCTTTTCAAGACTCTCTTCTGCCAACTACCTACACCCTTTTAGTAAGCCCATCCGCAATACATCATTACTGTTGGAAGAACTCCGCGATGGTAGGCGATCGGTGAACTGTCATGAAAAATTTGTCGTCTTCATGGAAGCTATCTAGAAGAGAGGCGTGCTAGCTGCGGCCACGTACAGTTGTCAGTGGCCACGTACGGCGCTAGTTGTGGCAACTTCCGTACGCCATTGACTTTTGAGAGCAGCGATTCCAGAAGAGTAATGCACCGACTCCATTGACGAAGATCTCCCCACTGCCGACTTTTGCGAAGAAAACGACTGTGACGACATCCTCCCTCACAAACCCGACAAGCAGAAAGCGAAGGAAGGAGAGATCCTCCCAGAGGGATTCTCTCCTTGCGAACGAACGCAGTCACGAATGAATTCGGAGGTTTCGGCGCGAGACCAACTTGCGACATCCTGGTCACAGAAGATCTTGGTCACAGCAAACTGTCTAATGCCGTGGAATGGACCGCTGAGTTCAGAGTACGATGTCGACCATCAAACTCCCCAGACACTTCGTCAGGCACTGCCGGCTGGTGGCAGGGATGGTGCCATGAGCAGAGACCTTGACATGTGATGGAGTAAGGAAGTTTCAGGACGGGATTATCGCGACAAGCGCGATACTGCTATACTCTCTTTTTATCGTGAAGAAGAGGAATCGCAAGTGGTAGAGACATAGGAAAACGTAGCAGAAAATAAGCATCAGGTTCATGGCGAATGCTTCGACTGCCCTGAGTTGGTTTTCTACTTGCTCCTTGGGTTTGCTCAGGGCATTCGAAGCATTCGCCATGAACCTGATGCTTATTTTCTGCTACAATTTCCTATGGCTCTACCACTTGCGATTCCTCTTCTTCACGATAAAAAGAGAGAATTGCGAGTGTAAGAATCGCTGCCCACAACGGCACATGCGGACATGGCCACAACTAGCGCCGTACGTGGGCACTGACAACTGTACGTGGCGCACTCTACGTGTCCTCGTCGATCACCTACGTGGCCTTACTCGGAGTCAGGACTCGTGGTATAAGACCACGCGTCAAGGCTGTTCAATCTTTCATTTCTCTCTCTTCTCGATAGCTTCCATATAACGACAGACTATTCATGAAAGTTACTTCAAAGTTCACGTGTATACGCAACACTCTCGGATTTTCTTCAACAATTATATCGAACGCGAAGACTTCACTTTCAAGTTAAACCATCACCCCATATCCAAGTACGATAATCTCTTGTCACTCGTGAGTCGTCCGAGAGTCCAAGACTGTCTGCGAACGTCTCATGCTCATTGCTACGAGCGATTTAACTAATCTCAACGCCTTCAATGTAGAAAAGATATTGTGATAAGCTGAGAAGCTCTCTTGAATATTTTTGCTACTTAGAACTTCTCATCATTTATTTTACGAGGTGACCGCGTTTTTCGACGCAAAAGCTTCGAATACCACGCTGTGCGAGTTCGCTGCGACAACAGTATCTTCGGCCTCCGGCACCTATTCCTGACTCCTCGACGACAAGACCTTACCAGCAAGCGAACAACAAGGCGACTCGTTCTCGCCAATATGGATTCAACTCCTTGTGAAGCGCGTGTTATGGCCCGGGAGCGGGATACCGACGAGTCGAGGTGCCTCATGGTCCTTCTTCCATCAGAGATGAAGATCCAGATAATGTCTCACCTCAATACGCAGCAGTCGCTTTCTCGTCTTGGCCAGACTTGCCGAGCTTGGTACGAAGTCGCCAATGAGGAGCTTTACAAGCGGGATTCCAGAGAGAACAACTCGCTTGCAATGAAATGGATGGCTGCCCACGCAGTCGACGAGCAGACAACTGACACCGCGCTCAGAACGATGGACATTTCTCGACGGTGGGGAGGCCAGATTGACGCTGTCAAACCGCGTCTTTCACGATCGGATGAAGCACGATCGGATGGCATAGACCAGATGATGTACGACACGTCGACTACGCTACATTTCGCCGTCTTTTGAGGGAATGTGCGCCTCACGACAACGCTCCTGGAGTCCTGGACATGGACACAAGTCTCACAATTGCTGGCTCACCCCTGATCTGGAGATCAATGGGCTCAGAGCAACTCTTGCTTAGGTTCAGATACTTCCTGAAAGTGTTGGACGAATCGCGTTTCGGCCTGGCGTTTCCTATTTTTCTGGCCTTCCTACAGAGCGATGCCGGCATGTGCAAGCTTCTTATGGAGCATGGATCCGGCCGTGAAGGCATGATCTTCGACTCCGACACTAACCCCAAAGTCATGTCTATCCTGCACTTCGCGGCTGCCGACACAACTACGAATTATCACTAGTGGCAATTTCTTTTTGACGGGTTTCGTGAGTATATTGATGAGCCCTGCCCACGAAGCACTCGATTGACACCACTTCACATCGCTCCGAAGAGCGGCTGCACCCAAGGTATGCAGATTGCGGTGGAGTCCGGGGCAGACAAAGAGGCAAGAGATGGTTCCTCACGTACGCCTCTGTCCATCGGCGAACTAGGGATTTCACACCATTGGCACGCGGATCAGAAAACGTTTGAAACGCGCACAATGTGTTGTCGTAAATTCGTGGAAATGGGAGCCAGTGTCAATCCAGAAGGAGACCCTGTGCTAGTCCATGCGGTGAAGTCCTACGCCCCCCATCCCGTCGACCACCGTCTCATGAGGCACATGATTTCCTTCCTCCTGGAACACCATGCAGATATGCACGGCACCAGCGACCGGGAAAATACAAACGTGGTAAACGAACTAATGAAGGGTATCCTTGACTACGATGACGGTCCCTCGGCACAGGAATTCTTCAAGGAATTATTGAGCGACTTGGTCGATCGAGGCTTGAATCTCACAATACCGGCGCCGGGATTGCCTTCACCATTATACCTCGTCTTACATCGTCGTAAAACCAAGTCAAAATGGCTTTTCGACTCGCTCTGCGAGAAGGGTGCGACAAGCCATGAGGACGAGGTGAACACAGCCTTCCTTCGCTGGTGTGAGATACCAGACTGTGGAGGACGAATCAATATGATGCATGGTGGCAACATCGAGGGCAGGAGAACGACGAAGTCTTTTAAAGTGGTGTGAGCACCCTTACAACGTCTGGTGGTGGCAGCACGTCCATCATATCTCGCCAGGTGCGGCTACAATGGCTCACGCACAAGCGTGCTCGTACGGAGACCGACAACTCTACGACATAATTTTACGCTTGCCCCTTCCTGCACCATTGGGCGACTTATTCATCGAGGTGGCCTTCAACTCCTTGCAAGTTGCAGCCTAAATCTGGAGTCTAGCTGTGCTACAGGAGTTTGAAGACGACTTCGTTGCTGCGTGTTCTCGGCTGTGGTCCGTGGAGAAAACGTGATTCATCTTACTGTCCGTGTGTGCATTGAGGGAGGGTTACTCAGCCGCACTGCGCAGACACGGCTTTGGATGTTTTTCGTTTGAGGGATCGGGTTGTGAGCAGTGAACAGGTCCTGGCGGAACAGTAATGGGCAGCGTCCGCTGGAAATTGGATTGGAATCGGGTAGCTTCAGGGACGACTTCTTGAAATTAGCAGTGCTTTTGGAAGGGGAAGGTACAAAAAAACTACGTTACTATCATGACTATTCGAGCGCGACCTTCATGGTGTCTCCATCTCTATCAACTTTTCAACTTTGCATCCTTTGTGTTCATGTACACAGTACAGCTTCAATCTTCGAATGGCTCACTGGCTTGACATGAGAACTCATGAGTCATTCGTTAACTATGCCACCTCAGCCAGCCAAGACAAATAGAAATTGGTGTCTTTCTCATACCTAGGTATGTATCACGTCTCCCTCGCTATGAGAATTACGGAGTTGTACTGGGCCGATAGCCTGATTATCTGGTACTGTGTCATGCCGCCGATGCCAGCTCCGTCAGTGCACTGTGCGGGGGATGTGGCCGCATTCTTGTAGACGCAATTTCTTGGCCCACGGGCCTATGAGGCACTTCAAAGTTCAGATCCTGGTAGCACAGCTCAGTGAAGCCAAGACTCTATGATCTCTCCTTCGATGCGTTGAATACTATTCAGATCTGGCCCCAGGGCTTTCGAGCCAGCTGCTAGCCTCCAGGTAGTTGAGAAAGTCGCGGACGGCGTAGGGTCTATTGCAAGTGTTGTCGTCGCGAGCAGCGATATACATGAACTCGAGTATTTCAACGTGGCCGCCTGGCTTCGAATGACTGTTGGCAGAATGGAGTCGGGTTAGCTGAGAATCAGATGCCGCCCTTGTTGTACGTAACAAGTGTTTTTGGACGAGAGTATGCGTACCTGTAAATGCGTCTGACGCTTCCACATTTGCCCACGCTCTTTGCTCGAGTGGATGAGATGACGAACGAGGAACATGAATGGAGCTTGTCTTCAGGACAACGTCCAACCTGATTCAAAGTTTCATGCTTTACGTCAACAAGAAATGAGACATTCTAAGCAAGGACCGAATCTGGTTGAATGGGGCCCGCATTGTGATTTGTGCAACAATTAGGAAATCTTGAGAGCGACACGCCAATGTACGTGTGGGGGTTGATGAAAATGAAACCGCGATGCCTTTCTTGCTCATCCCTATATCTCAACATGTTCCAATTACAATACACAGCCATTCGCTTCCCATTTCTCCTGTGCCTCTACTATAGTCCCAAGTCTATACTTATAAAGCCATCAGGATGCTGCCAATGTTCGCAAATTGAGCGCTTGGATTCATAGTGAGCCTTTCTACCCTCTCAGTAGTCAATTGGCCAGATCGAACTAGAGTCGAGTGGTTGCGATTTTTGAGAGAGATTCTGAGGCATGGAACCGAACTTTTATGTACAAAGTGTCCTCGATTATCTTCGTTGTAGGCTGTATCTCATCAATTCAACTGAGTCCTGTTTTTCCTTCTTTGCGAAGCCGTGTTGTGATCCAGTGAGGATTGCTGTCCTTGTAGTCTACTCTGTGGATCTTCGTTCTTGTTTTGTTGTAGGGATCCCGAGCGGCGAGAGGACCTCTACTGTTCGGGGTCTTCCCCACCGTTATTTCTCTCGATACGACCTGACTCCTTCACTAGGTCAATCATTTGATGATGTTTGTTTATGCGTTTTTTTAATCCTAATTTTTTTGAAAAGTTTTTTCCCTGGTACGGCCTCGTGCATTCGTGACACAAGTTCGTCCGGTGCCTTGATGGACGTCGTTTGCAGCCTTGAGATGAACATAGCGGTAGGATTTGAGTCGGTTCTTCGATTACGTCCGTGATCGTGAGTTTCTCCTCGTCATGATGTTCGATTGTGTGCAAACGACGTGGCAAAATCTTCCCAGCAAGTTCATTGTTTCCAAGAACTCAGAGATAAACGGTCCGGCATTGTCAGAGATCCAGGCCTGAGGCATTCCGAGAAGCCAGTAGACGCGCCGATAACATCGCTTGGTCAGTGTTTCGGCGTCGTCGTTCTTCTTCACCGGGAGGGTCACCATAAGCCGGCTGAACTTGCAGATGAAGGCCCAGATGTAATCGTAGCCGTGGACGTCAGGTGGCATCGTCTTGCCGTCAACAATGACCGTGTTCCAGACGCCAGACAGGACCGGGATTGGATGCAACAGCCCTGGCGTCTTGTCATGGCGTGGTTTGTTGCGTTGGCACTCTCGGCAGTTGGCCACGTAGCGTCTCGACTCTCACGTCTCTGCCTCGGCCGTCCCACCAGTACATACCTTTCTTGGCCAGCTCGGCTTTGGTCTTGTCCAAGCTTTCGTGAGCGAAAATAGCGGGCTTGTTGGCCCCATGGAGCAGAGCTATTCGAAGGAACATTCGGCCGTCGGCAGTGGTCTCTGGTACAATCAACTTGCCTTCGTGCGATCCCAGCTGGCGGTCCCGGTTCTCATTGACTATCAAGTCAACGAGGTCGGCGCCGTGGGGGATGACCAAAGCCTCAACAGCTTCCAAGGCAACCACTGGGACCTCAATGTGGTTTTTGGGAATCATCGAGTTGATGTCGTCCCAGCTCCAGTCGGTAATCGCACGCATCTTCTCGGGTTCTATGCTGACTCCCTTGCCAACGTCCAGTTGCATGCCCAAGTAGCCAGTCTCGGTCACATTGAACGAGGACTTCTAGATATCGCCTTGGAGGTCGGATTTGTGGAGGCCATAGATGACCTTCTCAACAGCCTTGAAGTGGGCGTCATCGTCGTCCTCTTCCGTGAAGATCAGGACATCGTCGGCGTAAGCGCTGGCGATCGAGTTCAAGGCTCATTGAGTTGGGCGTTGATCAGGGCTTGGAATCAGGCAGGGCCAACGCTCAGTCCGAAAGGTAGGACTCTCCATTGGTAGGTGCCGAAATGGGTCTTGAAGGCAGTCAAGTAACGCGACTCCAGTGCAACCAACATGCGATTGAACACGCGGATGATATCGAACTTGGAAAGGCGTTTCGCTTGGCCCACGTATGCGATGGTGTCCGGTACGTCGGGTGCCATCGTAAGCCGTTTCTTGACGAAATCGTTAATGAAGCGGATGTCGCAGCAAAAACGCTTCTCCAGAGTGTCCTTCTTGGGTACAAACAGCATTGGCGCAGTGTGGGGGGGCATCTCCGGACATCAGTCGATAAAGCCTTTCCGAGCCAGTTCCTCTACGGTGTCCTTCTCAAGCTGCATGTAAGCACAAGGCGTATTATAGCGTGCCGGTTGCCCTGTGATCGGTCGATCGAGCTCAAGAACCACGTCGAATCCGGGTCTCGACGGTGGCAGTCTGGTAGACGCCTTCTTGGAGAAGAAGTCTTCCAGGTGCCGCAGCTGGCAGGGAAGCGCATCGCGGACCAGCTCGACGTGCCCAGGGATTTATCCTTCAGGAGACGGAATATGCTTGCCATCGAACGTCTTGATGCAGTCGTGTTCCTTCTTGGCCGTAGAGACAGGCGCAGTGCGATGGTCACGACGCCCTCAGGCAGTTCAATGAGCAGGCCCGGATCACGTTGGTCAAACCAAGTCACGGAGACCGCGCAGGATATGTTGAAATACATGTACATGTCTGGTGACAACCCCTTTGTCAGCAACCAGGAGATGGTTTTCGATCTCAGGCTGGATAGGGTCTGGCTGGTAGTAATCGAAGCATCTGGATCACCAAATATTGCCTCCGATTGGGCAACCATCTCCTGGGCGCTGACAAAGGGGTTGTCATCAGACATGTACCTATGTCTCAACATCTCCCGCGAGGTCTCCGCGACTCGGTTGAAGATCAACGTGATTCGGGCCCGCTCATTACGGTAGCATTCCCGATTAGGATCGAGGTGCTCAATGATTGAGAAGAGCCAGGTTTCGAACTTGGTCTTGTCTCCTGCAAAGACCGCGGGCTGGGACCGCGTCTCGCGAGCTGTCCGGTCGAAATCCGGGTCTTTAGCTGATTGGGAGCTGCCAAATGGGGCAATTTGGGGTTTGCCGCGTAGCCTGTCGGCTTGAAGTTTGTGCCCCCAAATGCACTGTGTTCGGCCGGAGTGCCGCGTCGTTGAGAAGAGATTTCGTTCCTTGGCGGTCATTGTCTTTTCCGACCTTGAGCGCGGCGGTGAGTTCAGCCATCAACTTAACAGCCCACTGGGGAGCCTCTTCGTTGGCCGTCTCTTCCGGTGGTAGACCACGTCCAGATCATCTACCCGTCAAGCAAGCAAAAAGCTAGACGAAGAGCCCGATAGTGAGACTATCGCCGCCAATGTCTCCCGGTGAGGTCGGAGCCTCGCCTTCTGACTTGGCGGCATTGTTCCATGTAACCACATCATGCACTGATTGCAGGAAAGAGACCATCGGTTGCAATGCTTCCTGGTATGGTCTCATCAGATGAAAACGACAAGACTTTGCACCACCCCCCTTCAGTCTTCCCTAGCATCGCATTAGGTGCCCCATTTGCCCACCAACACGATGACCAGCAGAATGACAGCCAAGTGTAAAATTGCAGCACCGTGGTTGTAACCGTGATTCACTCAAGCGTTTTCCCAGGACAGATGGATCGTTGTCCTTTTCTGTAGTCTGACTGCTTTCCAGGTCAAGATTTTGCCTAGGTTGGCCTTTCGATGCAGCATCGCAGCGCGCCGGTCACCGTGACGTGGGAAACTCTATGAGTCGCCAGACTGCCTCCGGCGCACTCACGTAACGCGACTTCACGCAGAGCTTGATCTCGTTCTGACGGTCTTCTACGCGGATGGTCGCCCGATCGTTGCCCTCACAGTATAAAAATCAACTATACTGTGAGGGCCACGATCGGGCGACTATCCACGTAGAAGACCGTCAGAACGAGATCGAGCTCTAGGTGAAGTCGCGCTACGTGAGTGCACCGGAGGCGGTCACATCGATCGGCCCACATCCCTCGACATTGATATGGGCGCGGAACTTGAACAGTAAACCGGTTGTCGAGCGCGCAGTCCCGGCCGTTCATCCTGACGACAAAGGTGTCACCCTTGTCGGGGCGGGCGAGCGTCGGGAAATCGTCCTCGTCTTTCGCAGGTAGAAGCATACGTCGGGGAAAGTCGTGCGTGTCTTGAGTCTTGAGTCTTGACTCTCGAGGATCCACTCCGCGAGAAATTTTCTGTTGGAAGAGAAAGCCACTTGCGGTATCGGCGAGCAGTGCGTCGGCCTGTCGCGCAGGCGTCGTTATTAGAAAGCTCGAATTGAAGTGACCTCACTGCATGAATAGCTGTGAGAGTCAAGTTTCAAGAAAATTTCAGGCTTGCATGAGTTATGGAGATGTTGAAGTTGTTGGGTGTGAACTTGTGATCATGTAGGTATGTAGAGCGATGGCGAGTCCCGGTATCTTCTGGAAGAAGTCACGACTCACACAAGTCTTCTAGAATCCAAGAGTCCCACTTTGGTACTTGGATAAAAAGAGGACATGTCAGTGACAAGTCAAGATAGGCAACTCTGACCTGAATACATACCTACAACATCAATCATCTTTTCTTTTATTCTGACAGCGAGATGTGTTGGTTCAACTTGGACTGGGCTCTGGTATTGCACCGGGATTGCTGCCATCGCACGGACATACCGGCAATGCACACGTGACTCTACAACTAGTTTTTCCACGCCAAGCTGCTACACCCGCCATCAACGTTCTTACCGCTCTCACCGCCATCACCGCCATGGCCATCACAGACGCAATCGTTGCAGCAGCGGTTCTCGGTGTTGTCGGAGTTGGCAAGGACGGTGGAGTGCGTGAAAGGCGCGCCATCTTTACGGTGAGATGGTTTAAGACGCTCCCGCGCCTTCTGAAGGTTCTCGATAACATCTCGTCGTGAAGATGGCACGCCTTTTACGCACTCCACCGTCCTTGCCAACTCCGACAACACCGAGAACCGCTGCTGCGACGATTGCATCTGTAACGACGACTATACTGCGTGCATTGGGCTACCGTGCTACCACAAGATCAGGAGCATCTTGGGGACCGGCAGCGTGCTCAAGACAACCGACTTCGACGTGCATTGGTTCGTCGACCGCCAACATTTCATAAATCCTCCGGCGCCACGAACACGTGAGGCAGCAGTCGTTCACAAAACGTATAAACCAGTGGCGCGTCCATCGAACGGGAAGGCGTCTAGTACGGCGCGTGGCAGCACCAGGAACGAACTCCTCGACCGCAACGACGTCGCTCGAGACCGCGTATCTTGCGGCTGCAAGAGCCAGACTACGTGCAACACATATAACTGCTCTTGCCGGAGGGCTATCGTGCTCTACGACAAGTGGTGTCACAAAGGAGATACACGCTGTGGCCATCTGACAGACGCCAAACTTGAGGCCGCTCAGAAGGAGGAGTACGCACGCCAGCAGACGGAGAAACCTCTCCTCGCTGAACAACGCGTTCACCAGTCACAAGTAGAAGGGCGGCCCGTGAGTTACGGCATGTACAAGAACAGCAATCTCTTCGTTTCCAGCCTTCACCTTCACAGCAACTCCCTCAATTCACGCAGAATCACCATTTCTCCCCTCCACCGGCGCAACAACACCCTCACTTCGCCCGGCAGCCCCTTCAACCTCCGCCGACGACGCAGCGTCAACAACACCTTCAATTGGGGCCGGCGGACTTCATACCAGCGCTGATCACACGAGGATACGGCAGAGGACCGGTCAGCACCCCCTTGTATGGCAGTGAGGGCGGAGAGGGCGGCGCTGACCTAGTTAGTCTACACACGGCACCTGCCACCTGCCACCAACTGGCATCAATAGCGACGCTGCCTTGAAACAATGCCTGTACTCCGTACAAAGCCACCATGTACATCGGTAAGTAGGTACAACCTGAGACCAGACACAAAGACATCCCGCCGCCCGCGACGCACATCCTTGGTAATATACATCCTTGGTTATAAAACTTTCAGCCCCATGAAAGCCGTACATACTTTATATGTACCTTCATACAGTGTGTACCGGTACATACATATAGATACACGCCCGCGTTGACTGCATCTACTTCCGGCCCCG
Organism: Claviceps arundinis; assembly: GCA_018360175.1. Classification (NCBI taxonomy): domain Eukaryota; kingdom Fungi; phylum Ascomycota; class Sordariomycetes; order Hypocreales; family Clavicipitaceae; genus Claviceps; species Claviceps arundinis. The sequence goes on from SRPS01000120.1 coordinate 25,174, forward strand.
GGGATGCAACTCTGCAAGCCCCCAATCACGCAGACCCAATTACGTAAGCACACTGCGCTGCATGCGGCGAGATAACCCGCCATGGACCATTTGCAGTGATTACGTCCCGACGACTCCGCGACTTGCCGCACGGGATAATTCGAATGGATTGACTATTGGAATGTTGGGCATGGTCTAGGATGGCGACGGCGCGTGTATTATGTGCGTTACGTGTGTATAGATGGGGTAGTCAGGATAATCGAGCAGTGAGATGCAGTGAGATGCAGTGAGATGCGTAGATTCGGAGGCCAAGTACTGCGGTCCGTGGATGCATGCGGTCAAGACGCAGTAAGCAGGTGCAGTAAGGAAACATACACCATGAGATGCAGCAACTAATAAGTGTAACACAAGATGCAAAATGCAGTAAAATACAACCATGCAGAAAATACAGTCGAACACTCTATATGTACATACATTCCTAAAAACACGTCATCCGCGTACGTCGTAACGTCACCTCGAAGTAAGATGAGTTAAAGCCACCACATCTGCGGATTACTTGACGCACTACATACTTACTACATGCTATCGAAGCGCATACATACCATTAACTAGTCCCTAAGCATCTGAGAATGATGCACGAATGAATGGAAGTACATACCTGCTATGGAAGAACACCCTCTCAAAAATTCCAAAACGACGCCACGCTTACAAGACCTCCACAATTCAAGGATTGGAGGTAGTCACCGTAGTCATCATGCTGGAAATAAAGGCCAAGCCAAACAGAATATGAAACAAGTTACAAGCAGCGCACGCACGCAGAGCCAAAAAAAAATCCTAATAACAAAGGAAGAAGACAAGAGAAGATTAGCTATGTAGTAATTACATGTATAAACCAAGACCCCCGTCTCGCATCCAAGACGGGACGTCCATGTAATGAATATGTATGTATGTATGTACATCGTGGCAAAACAATGGCCCTTCTCCAGACGGTAGACCCCATCATCACCACCACCTCTCTTCTAGTCCGCCGCCTCCGCTCTCCCTCTTCATTCCATCTCCTCAGCCACCATAAAAAAAAACGATAACAGCGCAGTGTCCCCAGACCACGAGATATGTACAAGGCCCTTGACGATAATACTAAAAAAAAAAAAGAACAAATACTCGCATGTTGTCATCGCCTCTCCTGTCGATATATCCGTAGAGGTAGTCCACCACCCAAAAAAAAAGAAAAAAACAATGCTGCAATGCGCATGCATCTCGTCTTTATAAAGAAAAAACAAAACAACGCAACCACCAATTCGAATTTCGTACACGTACACAATACACATACACAAACAACCTCAAACCTCAAACCCCACTCACCCCAAGCCAAGCCTAAGGCTCATACCGCCACCTCTTGGCATTCTCATCAACCCACCACCTCGTAATAAACGACGCCTCCTCCGTCCACTTGGCCGCCTCCTTGCCATACTTCCCCTCCACCATCTTCAAAAACGCCCCAAAGTCAAAGGACAATATCGGGGCCATCTCATGCGGATCCTCCTCCACGTTACTGAACCGCCATTCTGTGTCTTTAATCACCGGCACAATCAGCCGCCACTTTGGATCTCGGGCACTCCGCGTCGCGACCTGCGCGCGGCCGGTATTCATGATTGTGAATTGCCAGTCTGCTTGCCCTGTGTGCATGGAGGCTTTGTAGAGGGGCCGGAGAAGGGATTGGCCTTCGTAGTTTCGTACGAGGTCCTGTGCGGCTTTGCGGTTCGAGGGACCCAGGGAGCCTGTTTCGATGAGGAGGTCTAGAATGGTGGGTAGGATGCTGATGGAGTTGGTGGGGGAGTCGATGTCAATGACGGGGAGTTTTGGGTGGGAGACGACGAGGGGGACGTGGAAGTTGCCAATGTTGGGCTGGTAGTAGGGTGTTACGGAGCCGGTTTCTACGACGGAGAGGCCGTGGTCGCCGACCATGACGACGAGGGTCTCGTCGGCGACGCCTTGTTCGTCGAGGATGTCGAGGATGCGGCCGAGCCAGCGGTCGACGAAGCCGACTGTGTTGACGTAGTGGGAGACGTCTTCGAGGGAGTCGCCCGAGGCGAGGGGGACGTAGACTTCTTCGTCGGGCATCTTGAAGGGGTGGTGTGAGGTGCTGGTTAGGTGTGTGAGGAACACGCGCTCCTTGTTCTCTTTGGCCGTTTTGAAGGCGTCCTTGATGTAGTCCTCGGTGGCGGACTCGCGCATGCCATAGTAGTTGATGTCGGGGAGAGTCACTTTGCCGAACTTGGCCTTGTCGCTTTGCAGGTATTCTTTGGAGATGATGTCCTCCTTCTTGTAGCCCAGCACGGGCATCAAGAGATCCTGCTTGTCGTACGTGTTGGTGACCGACATGACGAATTGATTTCTCCATTTGTATGTGGTAAAGTCTTCGTCCGCTTCCGCGCCGTCGGACCTGGCATTCGCCTCGCCCTCAGTCGACTCCTTGGGGTCGTTCATGGCGTTGAATAAGTTGAAGATTTGCGGCAAGCAAGGCTGGTACACATGGTGGTTGTATTCGACGTTGAAGTCCGCCACCAAGGGGGTGATGCCGCAGAGAGTGCCGGGTACACTCTTGAGCGTATACGTTGCCGTCGTGTGGTCGTTTTTCGCATTGATGCCGCCGCGCCGTCTCGTCTCGTTGTGTTGGAACCCGTCGTCGTAGTCGCCTGTGAGGAACCTGGCCGTCTTTGTGAAAGTAGACAATCGCTCCTGCACCGCCTCGGGAAAGGTGCCGTTTGGCCATGTCTCGGCCAGCTTTTCCCACATCAAGCCATCCTTCTTCAAAGGAAAAACATCCTTGCGCGTACTCTCGAGCTTGACCAAGACAACGTGGCGAATCTTGACGTCGCTCAGCTTCCCTTTCAACGCCGCCAGCAGGCCCTCGTCCAGGTTAGAAATCTTGAGCGGGTCGTTGGCCGCGTTGTAGTGTTGGCTATCAGGCTCGTACCAGTCTTTGAAGCCGTCGGGAGGCTTGTCGACCGAGGGAAGCCAATCCCATCGAATGGGATCGGCCAATGCCGTCTGGTTATCCCACCCCCAGCCGATACCCTGCCCGTACAGAGGGTTCAAGCTAGCGAGGCTTGGTGCCGAGTGCACAAAGTCAATAAAGGGCAGCAGAATCGGAGTCCATGACATGAAGATGAGCGAGCCCTCGGCGGGTCGCACAATAGCCGAGACAGCTTGTACGACCAGGAGTATTCCGATAACAGTATACACAAGCCACTTCATCTTATTTTCGACAATGCTGGACGGAATCGGACCAATGCTATGAGTCTTGGCCTGGTCGGCAAACTCCTCGTCTCCCTCCTCGAACCCGTCTTCCAAATCGGTTTCCTTCTGCGATACGTGATCGTACGTGGCGTCGGATGCCCGCGGTTGTTTTTGAAAGTAGGGTATCTTGCTAAGCAAAAAGGTAAAAGGCATCTTGACCAGCTCGACAGCCATGCCGGCCAAAGAAAAAGCAAGATCCTGAAGCAGCCAGCTAAAGAATATGATGATGACGTACGTAATAGAGCAAGACGCAAGCCCTGTGAGGAGAAGTGACCACGACGACGAGTCACTAGCAAGAGCAATATTCCGCCAGTGAAGTTCCGATCCAGCCACGATGTAGAATGAGATGTTGATCGACGCCAACATGAGTTGCATCATCGCAATGGAGCAGGCCCAAGTAGTGGCCACGATACGCAGGCAATTTACAGCCGCGAACAAGGGCAGTTCCGCATCGAGCAGTACTCGAAGCATCAGCAGCAGTGCTGTATCCTGCGCAAAGAAAGAGAGCCCCCATCGAATAAGCTCAGCCGGCGGGAGGGCGGTGATGTGTGCGTAGATGTGAACCCACTTCGCGCTCAGTATTGACACCACAGCAATGGAGAAGACAAGTCGTCGATTTACGAAGCGGGAAGCTACGGCCGCTAGTAAACGCCTATTCGTCAACACGCACCGTCTGCTGGCGAATCGTGAGGCCATGGAGCTGCCAGCTTGACGAAGATGCGATTCCATCATAAAGGCAGACTAACAACAGGCGCACAGCCGAGAGAGCCTTTCATGCTCGAAAGCCCAAACGGGAAGAATCGGAATTTCGGGTATGGCTCGGATATGTTCGACGTCTGATGGATACGTGAGAAGAGCCTGAACACCCCCCGCAGGAAAAAGGATCGAAAACCCCGAAAAGAAAAGAGCGTGTAGAAACGCGTCTTATATGTGGTCGCTGTTGAAGCTGTGTGGTATTGCCCTCGTGCCCTCGTGCCCTCGTGCCTGTTGCCCTTTTGTCGCCTTTTTTTCGTATGATGCCTGCGTGGAAAAGAAGAAACGAGAGCTGAGCGGAAGTCTTGGACCGGCTGCTTCTATCGGAGGTGAGAAATGCGATCACGGGACAGCAGGTCAACAAAGGCGTCGAGGGGCGAAGAGTGGACGAGGAAGTGACGAGCAGTTCGAGTTTGGAGGAGTGTGAATGAGTGCGGTGATGTGGGCAAAAGGGGAAGCAGGCAAGGCAGACAGACAAGACAATAAACCAGCGATGAGGGGTGAAGGAATAGCAGTTAATGAGTGCGCTCGGAGTGACGAGGGCCAGCCGGCCTACCGAGACGAAGGAGGATGGGATTGTGCGCGCAAAGGAGGTGACGATGGCGGGTGCAGCGGAGGGAGGGTGGCTCGAGAGAGGGCGTGGGAATAGGAACATTTAAACGACAACGGCTGCTTGCCACCCGCGGACTGCAAGTTCTCATGTCTGCTTTGTTCTGTGTATGTATGTACATACCTAGATAGGTACATGCATAGGGAGTACATACATATCCTGCTTTGTTTCGGTATTGCTTTGTTTCTGTACTGTCTTGTCTGTGTCATGACTGCATTGGCATTGTCCACGCAGATACTTAGGTACTTGGTTGGGTTCGTAACGTTCGCAGGGCTGCCTGTCAATGATACGGAACGAATATATGTCAGGTATCTACTTATCTAGATGTAGATGTTCGATGCACCGCAAATGGCATTCTCGAAATGATGAATCCCGTCGACAAAGACGATTGGCATGGTGTGACGTACTACTTCCCGACTCCGTGAAACAACCACTCAGACACTTTGCGAGACATCTCAACTGGAAACCCTCATCAACGCCAAGGAAAACTGTCACATTAATTGACTATTTCCACCTCTTGAAATTTGTTCCACTTGAGAGTCTCTGCATCTTGATCCTATGGCCAAGTTTTTACATTGTTCTGCCCAGCAACCCTTTTCGATGAAAAGCTGGTCGGCTTCCTGAGTCCTCACCATTCAAGGCAGGTACATACAGAATCTTGATTCGAGTCCACCGCGCTTCTAGAGGCCTCGTTGGACTCGCAAAGGCATTAATTCTCCGCAGGTTCTCCGCAGGAAGCTTCTTTGACCTGCCGACCCGATCGGAGCGCACAGCTACCGGTCCCGGCCGAATCATGCATTGCGAATCCTGTCATGTCGAGATTCCTGCCTTTGGAGCAGATGGTTGGCCATTGTTTGACCACGCCGACGATCGCTGTTCGCACGGTGTCGCGTGACCAACTTTAGTAGAAAACCAAGGCAAAACGGGCATTGTTCAGGTCCGTTCTATTTTGGCTCACGACTTGTGTTCCTCACAATGGCAGCCTATCAGCCTGCCTCCCGAGTCCCGAGTCCCAAGGAAAGGCCGTGCTTGACTCGTGCCTGTTCGCCAGTTTCATTCTTCTCCTTCTTCCCTTGGATTTCTGTCAAGGGTGCGGGCGAGCCGAGTCCGGATCCACAATTTATCAAGATCCATCAAAGCGGGGATAGTATGTACTCCGTCATGTTGCTCGGAGCAGTAAGATCAAGGTTGCATGTATGTGTGTACATACAAACATATGTATCCTCACTGCCTTACATCAGGACAAGTTATATGTACGTTATCAGCTCCAGCCTTAAGCCAGATGCGAGGAGATCTGTCTGGGATTGCAGGCTGCAGCACAGGCGACAGCTGCAGCGTGCAGGCAACTCCCAAGTTCCAACAGTGTGTACGGAGTAGGTATACCGTATGTACGGAGCAGCATGCCCAGACAGGAAATTGTTGGTACAGAAGCGCTTCAAATTACGGAGACCGATCCACCCACTGCATGGTGGCTGGGCGGAAGTTTGCTTGACCTTGGTTATCCTGCGATCGCCCGGGCATTCCCTATGATTTCACGCCTCCTGTTCTTGACTGGCGGCATCTCGAACCGTCATTCCGGCTGGAAGCTGCATCTGTAATAAAGCCAAAGCCAGAGCCAGGAGGGGAGACGTGCTGTAGAATTGCGGCTTCAGGGAGTCCGCTCCGGGGAAGGACGGCCTGCTATGTATTGTACTCCGTAGGTACCTACGTCAGGCGTTCTTGTCAGGGATGGAATGCTCTGGGGGGGGCTGCCCGGGAAGGAGCCGATCCCTTGGGGGTCAAGAAGCTCGTACCAATACGCAGGGAATACCTCAAGAGTACATGCTACTTACATGGCAAGCCCATGTACGGAGTAGGTACCTACTCCCTCTCCATCCAGGTGTGACGCGATTGGCGCACCCTCCTGAGTCCTGTCCAAGGGATTCGAACAATTGAGCACTATCCTCTATCCGGCTACGCGACACGCGACACGACCTTTTCAACCTCGTAGCGCCACAAGCAGGACTGACCTCCCTGTGCTTTTCCCTGACTTCGCCATCTCGTCTAGAAAATGTGCGTGCGACGGCGCACAAATCGTTGATGTCTTTTACGTACATCACATGTACGGAGTAGGTACCTACATGGCAAAGAAGGGACGCCGTTCGCGGACCTCCCATGGGGCCATGATCCCATCTCTTGTTCGCTCTTTGCGGCCCCCGGCCTTGGCCTCTGTGGCTGAATTCCATGGGCCCTGGCCCCTGGCATCATAATAAAGTTGTCCTTGCCATTTTGGCCACTTTGCCGCCGCGTCGGATCCTTGTTCATGTCTTATTGCCGGTGAAGCCGATGAAGCCTGTCTTGTTGTCAATCTGCACGCCCTGCCTGTGGCCCCCTGAGTTGCCGCGATTGTTGATGGTACCTACGGAGTACCTGTCCGTCAATTCAGTCTGTCAACTCAAAATCTATACTCTCCAAGAGCTCGTCTGCCGGCCGACGTTGGCGATGTGAAACAAATATGCCCTCAAAAGGTGTGTAAAGTATATGTGGTGGTGCTGGTGTCTCCGCCACGTGGCGCTTTTCCGTCAAGCCGAGCTGACAATGTGGTGGATTTGTTGCCGCAATCGGGTCGGACCACAGCGGAATGTCGTTGGCAGTTGCAGCATTCCAGTTCTACATGTGTATGTACTCCGTATGTACGGAGTAGGTAGGTACCTATTCCAACGGCATGGACTTTTGTCATTGAGACAGGGAAAGTTCGCTTCCCTGTATCCCATTCACGGGCAACTGCCATGCCTTGTCTTGTTTCGTCTCATCTCATGGAGTAGATACGTACTCCGCACATTGTCCGCACGATTTGCACGATTTCCGTTTTTCGGGTTGAATTACTTCACTTTAACATTCAGGGTAGCTATACAAAAACGTTTTGGTGTACGAAACAGTTCCCGTTCCGCCATGTAGGTAGGTACATATGTACCTACCTACATACCACAAATACGAAGATTCCCGAATCCCCAGCGGCCCTACGGCTCCGCTTCGGGGCTGGTCAGTGGTGAGTCGTGACAAAGGCAAGGCTAATTTTGTATCCTCCGCATGGGCCACTGCCACGTTATTTTTCAGCGAGGGATCGCGCGCGTGAGCACTGTAGTCTGTGGGCCATTCGTTTTGGATTTCCCACGAATGCCAGATCATCATCATCATCTTGGCGATTCAAGATTGTACATATTGACCATGATCGTGCGCACTGCGGCAATCTACCTCCACATAAACTTTGATTGGACGTGGCGTACCTAGGTACGTTGCATACGCTCCGTAGATGCATTGCGCCACGAGAATCAAGATCACAGAGATCAAGCTTTCTTCAAATGGCTACCCAACGTTACAATACGACGGGGCAGATCAAATGCATCCATTGACGTCTGTGTGCTGAATCCGGCGCAGCAAGGGCCCAAGGGGTGCAATTTGCAAAGGGCAAGGGTCAGGGTCAGGGACCAGGGTCGTTGCGTTTACTCCGTAAGTTAGGATTCAATTACTCCGTATAGATACGGAGTACATAGGTGGTATGTAATACCTACGTATACTCCGTACGCACGGGTGGCCACTGGCAATAGGTATGACGGTATTAAACCCGGAATGTCCATTGGAAGTTATTTTTGCTCAATTCGCCACGGATGGCATGAGGGCGTGTGGGTGCTTTCTCATGGTTCCCAACTTCTCCCCATGCCTCATCGAGCCATCACAGAACTGCATTTTTTAGCAGTCCAACGATGGCAATGCCAGTTTGACTGATATTGTGGCTTCCTCCTACTGACTAATAGAGCATTACAGTAGAGATGTGCTCCGTACTCCGTATTCTGTACCTCACTTCCATACCTAGGTAGTCCAATCTCGAATCTCCATGTCACGTCGCGACCCAGGATCGGCTCAGGGGGTAATGGAAAGTTCTTTTCCCACTGGGAAAAAAAAAAAATACGGGGCCAAAAGACCATGGCTGTCCAACTTTTAACGTCCCGACTCCCACCACGATATCTGGGCCTCCATTTCCAGAACCCGCAGTACATACTCCGTAGAGCTTTTCTTTCTTCTTCGATGTAACCCTTTATCGTTTGCACACATGTACTCCGTAGTATCGAGATGCGACATATGTAAAAGCTTGGAGAGAGGCCTGCCACTGGTATTGTTTCTTCTGCCGTGGGGATCGAGGGTACGAACCAGTGGGGTCTTATTTGGGGGGGGGGGGGGGGGGTAAGTCGGAGAAGAGCTGCAGTACAGACCTCCGGAGTGTTATTCTCCAAATTCCGAGATGTCCTTCAATGGGATAATTTTCACCGTACACTCTGTCATTCCCGGGGAAATACGACGTCGCTGGTCTGCTTGGTACATTTAGCCATCTCGCAGCCTGTGAGGGCGAGCTGTGACTTTGAGGAATCTATGCTTTTCCATGGGGGACATGATTACTCAGACGGGACCTTACATCAAGGTATTGCCTCTCATAAGCATAATGCCGCAAGCGCTGAGTATTCAATCCATCGTGTGGCAATGCCATTCCATCCCCGTGTCTTACAAGATACGAACCTATCAACAAAGAGAGACCCATGAAACAACAGACCGGGCCCGTCCTCTCCAAAAAAAAAAGATGAAGAGTAAACACGCTGACTTCTTTTTTTTTCTCTCCTTGCTCGTGTGTCCAATATTTATGTAGAAAAGGAGGGAAAGCAAAAATAGCGGAATGTCAATAACAACCGAGACATTGAATTGGCGGGTAAAACGATGATTTATATACTCTATGCATGGCAAGCAAGCAGGCACCAACTGCTACCTTCGGATCGATCTAAACAGCTCGGGAAATCATGTCATCGCGTGAGGGTCCGGTGCCGATCCAGGCGATTTTGACCTGTGTAGAATTGTGCATCAGTTTATGTGCGCAATAGCGAGGGCAAACAATGGAAGCAACAAGGTAAAAGTCTTGTCGAAAATACACGGCAGGCCAAACAGACGGTACTTACACCGACAAAACTTTCGATAAATTCGACATACTCACGTGCCTGCTTGGGCAGGTCATACTAAACAAAGCGTTAGTCTAGTCAGCCGTGAAATTTGGTCATCCTTGCTTACGTAGTTCTTGACGTGAGTGGTGGGCTTTTGCCAACCCTCAAACTCCTTGTACACGACGTCGCACTTGTCTAGATAGCCCAGGTCCGCGGGGAAGTAGTCGAGCTCTTTGCCCTCGGGGGATTTGTAGCCAACGGCGACTTTGATGGTGGGGAAGGTGTCGAGGACGTCGAGTTTCGTGAGGTTGAGGCGCGTGTAGTGGTTGATGGCGTGGGAGTACTTGAGCACGACCAGGTCGAGCCAGCCGCAGCGACGTTTTCGGCCCGTACTCACACCCCATTCGCGGCCTGTTTTGCGTTAGAAGATATGATAAAAGAATGAATGTATGAATGAATGATGAACAGATTCAGCCCCGGGAGCAAAGAGGAAAAAGGGGAGTATATGCAGCCATGAAAAGTCGAGAAATTACGCACCGATGTCTTGCAACTTTGTGCCAGCCTCTTCCAAATCTTCCGTCTTGAATGGGCCGCCGCCAACACGGGTTGTCTTGAAAGCCGTTAATTTTGGAACCTCACGCATATCAAAACGTACTCACATAAGCCTTGACGACACCAATGACGTTCCTACATGAACGTTAGCTAAGAGGAAAGCGCAAATACGAAGAATGCTTTGATATAAAGCGTCGCTGCAGTTCGCACGTACTCGATCTTGGCTGGGTTAATGGCAAGACCGGTGATGATGCCACCAAGACCAGTGTTCGAGCTCGTCACATAGGGATAGGTGCCGTAGTCGATGTCCAGCATGAGCGCATTCGCAGCCTCGATCAGTATCTTCTCGTTTCGGTCCTGCGCATCCTTCATGAATTGCACGGCATCGATGCAGTATGGCGCAAGCTTCACGCGGTACTCCTTGAATCGGGCGATTTCTTCCTCCACGTCGTACTTGAGCAAGTCTCCATATCGCTTCTTGTAGCTCGAGGCAAGCTGGCGGAGCTTGCGCTCAAAAGTCGGCTCGTCAAAGATCTCGTGGACTCGAACACCGCTGCGAGCAAATTTGGTGGAAGCCGAGGGGCCGATGCCGCGACCAGTCGTGCCAATCTTTCGCTCTCCAAGCTAGTTCCCTCTTAGTTCGTGTGTCCGTGAAGGACCTCATACTTCATTCTGCCTCCGGTTTTTCTTTCGGGGCCAGAGGATAGCTCACCTCGATTTCCTCAAGACCATCGACGGCGGCATGGAGGTCAAAGTTGACCTGGCAGCGATCGGAAACGAGGATTCGGTCTGTGGTATCTAAGCCCTTGTCGTGAAGCTCTCCGAGCTCTTTGAAAAAACTGGGCACGTGGAAGAGGACGCCGGAGCCGATGAGGTTCACGCAGTGCGGGTTCACAAGTCCTGAAGGCAGCAGGTGAAAGCTGAAATATTCACACGCAAGTCAGAGAACGGCCGGAATCGAGAGGTTCGTGAGAGGGGGGCGTGATGATCGTTACCTGTAGGAGACACCATTTGCGCTGAGTCGCATTAGCACATTACGTCCATCGACTCGACCATTTAATATGAGTCATATATTCGCTCCAGTCCAACCGGAACCTACATGATTGAGTGTCCAGCGTTATGTCCACCCTAACATGATCAAGTCTTAGCCAAGGGGCTCGTAACCACATGTTCGCAATTCGATCGAGAACGGAAACATACCGCCGCTCTGGCGCAGAGCTTCGTGTTGGAGCAAAGAATATCGGTCAACTTTCCCTTGCCCTCGTCTCCTACCAAAGCCAGCGGGGTCAGTCAGATGAATCGGCAAGACAATGACTGCGGGTGAAGTGGGATCCGGATTGCTGCGATGCAACATGGCACATCTTAGGCAGAGAATGCGCAAGAGGAGAGACAAACCCCATTGTGAGCCAAGAACTATAGTAGCCATGGTGTCGAGGGAACTAGTCTAGCAACAAAGCGATGCAGGTCGTGAGGCGATGTGATGCGAGCCAGCAAGACGAAAATGATGACTTTCGGAGACTCGAACGCAAATATTCAAATGAAGCTGACTGTAATCTATCCGAAGTCGCAGGGAGTCTAGTGGAAGTCCGAAGGACAGATCGGCTATGTATCCTATCTAAGAGGAAGAATTGTGCGCCGGAAAAGGGAGGCTGCCTTGACCTCGCTCTAACGATAATCCGATATTTCGTTCATCCCCACACGAGATCTGGCGCGGGGTGATGCGCCGCGATCGGCGCCTATCATGGGACCGTACGGCAGATCACCCGCCGCTTCTGTTAGGGCTTCGAGTTTGGGTTCCTTTTAAGAACCGATCCATCACGTGCTGTCGGAATCTGGTAGGATATCGAAAATAACGCAACTCAGCATTAAACGATGACGGCCGACTACGCAGCTGGCAATCAAACGGGAATGGAGGCAAGCTTTCATGTTCACGACTAGAGGAGGGGCAGAACGAGGGGTCAGTCAAGTGGCTTTGGACAAATGGGGCGTCGCGAGTCGCGACGTTAGTCAGCCAGAATGAGTGAGCCGTGACTCGTGAGTACGTGACGCAACCGCCAAGCTATCGAGCTCGAAAAGTCGAAATTCATGGACGCTCACCATGCTGAATAGGTGAAGGGCCTTCAACTCACGCTGGCTTCACTACAGCCATCGCTCGTCTATGCGCTGGAGAGGACTGTCGCAAGATCTTCACCCTGTGACTAAATGATGCGGTTTACTCACTGCGCGCATGACTTCCACCTGTCGACGCGCCGTTGAACGTTTGTCACGATGAGTCGAGCCACGACCAAGCTTCCTGACGCCGATGCCGAGCGCGAGGATGGGATGCAATATGGTACCGCTGGATCAGCAAAAGAAGAATTGGAGCAAAAGTGAGAGCGCCTTTCCATCACACATCCTTATCCACGCGCGGCTGACCCGGTCTCGCAGATACCCTAATCGGCCCAAAAATCACTCCAAGACGTTGCCCTTTTCACAACTCTTCCTGCAGCTCTTCAACCCTCTCAAGGAAGCTAAGAAGAAGCCCGGTGCTCAGGCCCGGAAGCAAGGCCACCCCGGTGCAACATCTCTTTCGCCCCATGAGCAGCGGCGGCACATCATTGAGAGGTTCATTAGTCGGTGGCGTAAGGAAGTAGGAAACGACTTCTACCCTGCTCTGCGACTCATATTGCCGGACAAGGATAGTGCTCGCGGGGTGTACGGCCTCAGAGAGCATGTGTTGGGGAAACTCCTGGTGAAACTGCTCAAGATTGATAAAAATTCCGAAGATGGTCACAATCTCCTTCATTGGAGGCTTCCAGGACAAACCATGGCCGCGCGGCTGGCTGGGGATTTTGCAGGGAGATGCTACGAGGTTATTTCCAAAAGGCCCATGAGGACAGAGGTAGGCAATATGACCATAGCCGAGGTCAACGAACAACTCGACAAACTGGCAGCATCTACCGGTGACGCAGAGAACTTGCGTGTTTTGGAGACTTTTTACAACCGGATGAATGCTGAGGAAATGCTTTGGCTGATCCGCATCATTCTCAAGCAACTCAAGGTGGGCGCGACGGAGAAGACGTTTATGCATCTGTGGCACCCAGATGGCGAGACCCTATTTAGTGTATCGTCCAGCCTCCGTCGCGTTTGCTGGGAGCTGTACGACCCGGAAATCAGGCTGGAGCAGGAGAATGCGGGAATTTCTTTGATGCAGTGCTTTCAACCTCAGCTGGCTCAATTCCAGATGCCAGCGTCCTTCCAAAGAATGACTGATCTCATGCGACCGACCGCAGACGATGCTGAATTCTGGATCGAAGAGAAGTTGGATGGCGAACGCATGCAAATGCACATGGTGGAAGACTCTGCCCATCCTGGCGGAAAGCGTTTCTGCTTCTGGTCACGCAAGGCCAAAGACTACACATATCTCTACGGGGATGGACTGTTCGACAGCACCTCAAGCTTGACTCGCCATCTTAAAGACGCATTCGTATCAGGAGTCCGAAATCTGATACTTGACGGCGAAATGATCACGTGGGACATGAGTGTGGACAAAATCGTTCCTTTTGGAACGCTCAAGTCGGCGGCCCTCGCGGAGCAGCATAATCAGTCAGGGTCGGATGCCTCTGGTCATAGACCCCTCTTCCGAGTGTTTGATATTCTATATCTCAATGGCAAACCACTTACACAGTACACTCTTCGTGACCGGCATAAAGCGCTTGAAAAAGTCGTCAAATCGGTCCACCGTCGGCTCGAGGTACATGCCTACGTCGCCGCAACGTCGCCGGATGCCATCGAGCCCATGCTGCGGGACGTTGTGGCCAACGCATCCGAGGGTCTTGTCCTCAAGAACCCGCGCTCCATGTATCGTCTGAACAGCCGAAACGACGACTGGCTCAAGGTGAAACCAGAATACATGTCCGAGTTTGGCGAGTCTCTAGACTGCGTCATCATTGGCGGCTACTACGGCTCGGGACGACGAGGCGGCACCCTCTCCAGTTTTCTCTGCGGGCTCCGCGCATCCCAAAACCACATCCAAGCCGGAGAAGACCCCGAGAAATGCTTTTCGTTTTTCAAGGTCGGAGGAGGCTTTCGCTCTGAAGATTACGCCGAAGTTCGACACCTCACCGAAGGCAAGTGGCTAGAATGGGACCGCAAAAACCCCCCCACCAGGTACATTGAGCTCGGCGGCGGCGAAAGCAGACAATTCGAACGGCCAGACCTGTGGATTCGCCCCAAGGACTCCATCGTCGTCTCAGCAAAAGCAGCCAGCGTCGCGCCCTCGGATAGTTTTGCCCGCGGGTACACACTGCGCTTCCCACGGTTCCGCCGACTACGCCTCGACCGCAACTGGGACTCCGCCTTGTCCGTTGACGAGTTCGAGGAGCTCAAGAAGCGTGTAGATGAGGAAGCCAAAGAAAAGGCCATGACGCTTGAGGACCGGAAACGCAGGAATCCGAAACGCGTCAAGCGCGAACTGGTCATTGCCGGACAAGACACGGCTCCGGCGCTGGCATCGGAAGCCTACCCAGGCGAGAAATCCAAGGTCTTTGCGGGTCTAGAGTTCTGTGTGCTCTCCGAATCTATGAAGCCGTATAAAAAGACAAAGACGCAATTGGAAGCCGTTATTAGAGAGAATGGCGGCGCGATATCGCAGCGGGCCTTGCCGGGCTCGAACATGGTTCTCATCGCAGACAAGAAGGTCGTCAAAGTAGCTAGTCTGATCAAAATCGGGGGCGTGAACATCATCAGACCAAAGTGGATCAAGGACTGTCTCGAGCAGGATGGCTCGTTTTTATTGCCGTATGAAGAGGGTCACTTGCTGCATGCGACGGAGGAGTTGGCTGCGATTGCGGCTGAAAATACAGACATGTATGGGGATAGTTTCGCGCGGGATGTCTCGTTGGAGGAGCTGAGGAATATTCTGCGTGATATGGCGCGGCCTAAAACTGAGGAATCGTTTGATCGACAACGTTTTCTGGATGAATTGGGCGCGGGGGGGGAGGATCTCTTACGTTTTAGGGGGTTCTTGTTCCAGCGCTGTGTGGTTCATGTACGCGTTGTGGGAGGGGTGGATGTGAATCTGGTGAATAAGCTGGTTCGCTATGTGAAGTATGCGGCTGGTCGGGTCGAAGAGTGCTTGGAGGAGAAGTTTGCCATTACGCATGTGGTTTTGGTTGGGGATGATGCGATGGAAGTTGGGGCCATGGCGGATGAAGTCAGGAGTACGATTTCGTCGTGGGAGAGGGTGCCTAGGGTGGTGGGGCAGCAATGGATATTGGGGTGTTGGAGAGAGAAGACGGTGCTGGATGAGGAGGCCTTTGCGATTCAGTGAGGCGAGAGGCTGGGTTTTTCACGAGTGAGGACTTTTGAGTCGTCAGACAAACACACGGCAAAGCCGTGGTGAGTTTGAAGAATTTTTTTAGATACAGAGCCTTAATGTCGGGCTACTGCTTCAAGATTCAATGTGTAGACATTCTCACCCATACTAAGTGTGACAACTCTGATTGATACTAGTAAGAGAGTAATTCCTCTTGGATGTCGCTCTGAGATCAATGGCCTATGGTAAGTCGGGCAAGTCGGATTAGAAATTGAGAAACTGAAAAGCACAGATTCAAAGATTCTGATCTAGGTAACAAGTCTAAACAGCTCTGAGAAGTCTAATCCGATAATGATTGAAAAGTCTTGGCGTTGACATGCCACCCACTCGTACACGGATCCAGCAAAGTAAGATCAAATCGATCGTGATAAAGTCTCCTGCGGTCCAACTGCGGCCATGAGTACGACGAGCGAACCAACTCACCAAAGTCTTACGAAGCACCGACATATTCAGTTCACTGCACAATCCCGCCTCGGAAATATCCCGTCCTCACCTCCCAATCGTCAAGAACAGCCTATCCCCAATATCCCCCAACCCCGGCTCCAGCATCCCCTCTCTCGTCAATTTACTCTCCAAGCCAGCGATCCACAGCTCAGTACCCTCGGGCCACTCCTCCGCCGCCTTCCGCACGCCCTCCTCAGCGCCCAAGATCGACAACACGAGAATCTTCTTGGCGCCCCATTCTCGAAGCGTCTGAATAGCGGCCACACAGGTCCCCCCCGTGGCGATGATGGGATCCACTACGATGGCGAGACTGCTGGCGGCGGTGTCGCCGGAGCTGGGTATATGTTGCGGGAGGTTATTGTAGTACTCGACTGCGTCGAGGGTGGCGGGTTCGCGATACATGCCGAGGTGGTGGACGGGGACTGCGAGGGGGAGAACGGTTTGTATGGCTGGGGATGTCAGTAACTTCAGACAACTTCACACGAGAGACATGACGATATTCAAGCAAGCACCCATCGTTATGACGTATCGCCATTTCGAGGCGGCGTGCTGGACTCTCAGTAGAAGGAGCACCTCAAACAAGAGACCACGGCAACATAGTACATACCATCTACCATGCCTAGCCCGGACCGCAGAATAGGCACAATGCAAATGGTTTGTGGACCGACAGATGAAGTCGTATACTCGAATCCCAGCGGTGTTTTATCCTTTATTCAATGAATATGCTCGTCGTTGTTGTTCCATCCACAAGTCAGCACACTGTACCTGACAGGCACCAACGCTGAGCCAATGAGACTTTCCTCATGACCGGAAAAGGGACGAGAAAGAGGGGAGTTGACTACTTTTGGGCCATCGTGGGACGAAAGATTCGCGGCTAGGGCTTCGCAAGCGAGGATGAGGGAGATATCGTGGACGAGGGTCTTGACGTCGCGGGAGGTGGTGGAGTGGGAGCGTAGCTGGCTGAGCTTCGTTTTCAGACTGGGGTGATTGGAGAGATGGACGTTTGGAAGGGACATGGTGTCGATGACTATGGCGGACGAGTGAGGAGGTGTTTGTAAGTTTTAGATGTATTGAAGATGTGAGGATGAATGAGAGAAGACGAGAGGAGATGGAAATGGCGGACGGAAGATGCAGGGCGATGACGTCCGACGGGCCGAGGAAGTTACAGCTACAGCTACAGCTACAGCCTACATTTAGGCACAGATAACGCTAGCTACGGAAGAGCGGGATATGTACGATCCTGACTGCGATTGTGGCTGTACGGGAACGGCATGGGAAAGCCAAGAACAAGTTCTAATTTGGCCTGCATGAACATGGCTTGGGATGAGGTTATTGGCACGATGGACGAAGATGGCGATGGAGATGGAGATGGATGCGGGGTCAGAGGGGTCAAGTCAGTGGGGCGATGTCGGGAGTCGGGACATTGTGCAGCCGGCACTGGCCAATCAAGAAGCAATTGTGTGACGCGTCTGATGGTCCAACGTCGTCGTTTCTTCTTCAACAAATCATTCGATCATGCATCAGCGTGAGGAGGCATCGCCGTCGTTGGCAACCCATCCCGCGACCGAAAAAAAATGGCACGACGGATCCCTTGCGCGCGGCCGAAGCGTAAGAGACGCTGAGCAACAAGACCATCAATCGCACGCGATGGACTCCTCGCGCAGCTGGACCCGGGCGAACAGTCGAGACGACGAAGCAGAAGCACCACCACAGCCAGCGCTGCAAAACAGTTCCCTTGAGCACCGAGCGAACCATGGCAATGATACAATCTCTCTCAGGCTATCACAGCTCTACACACTGTCCTATCTGGTGTTTTTCGCCATCATGGGCACGCTTGCGCGGTTGGGTCTTTCCGCCCTGACGAGCTACGCCAACACACCCGTGCTATTCACCGGAATATGGGCCAATTTCGGAGGCTGCGTCATCATGGGGTTCTTGATAGAAGATCAGATGCTGTTTCAGCAGAAATGGCGCCCTGCATCGGACGAGAGCGTGCTGACACCAGCCGTGGAGCAGATCCAACAAGACGGCGCGAGCTACACAGCAGCCAAGAAGGCTCATGTTGCATACAAGAAGACTATTCCACTATATATCGGGCTGACTACCGGGTTCTGTGGCAGCTTCACCAGCTTCTCTACCTTTATTCGCGACGTGTTCCTGGCCATGTCCAACGATATGAGCGCGCCGGGACGCGGAGTCGCTCCTGAGAGCAGAAGCGGCGGCTACTCGTTCCTGGCCATGGCAGCCGTGGTCATCACCACCGTGGCGCTGTCCCTGGGCGGTCTGGTATTTGGAGGACACTGCGCCATGGCAATGGAGCGCATTTTGCCGTCGCTATCTCGGTCAATGACGCGAAGACTGATCGATCCCCTGTTTGTGCTTCTGGGATGGGGGTGCTGGATAGGGGCAATAGTTATGGCCGTGTTGCCTCCTCATGATGCGTGGCGAGGGCAGGTGCTGTTTGCGTTGGTGTTCGCGCCGCTCGGATGTCTGACGCGGTATAGTTTGGCGCTTTGGCTCAACGGAAAGACGGTAGCCTTGCCGCTGGGGACACTGGCGGCCAATATCACGGGGACGGCTGTTCTCGGTATGGCGTGGGATCTTGCTCATGTGCGAAGCGGTGGCTTTTTGGGGTGTCAGGTGCTTCAGGGCGTGGAGGATGGTTTCTGTGGTTGCTTGACGACCGTGTCGACGTGGGTTGCGGAACTGAACAGTCTGGGACGGCGCAGTGCGTATATGTATGGTCTGACCAGTGTGCTTGTGTCGTTTGCAGTCATGGTCTTGATCATGGGCGGGCTGCGCTGGACGGACGGGTGGTCTGCTCTCGTATGTTGAGGCGGTGGTCGCGGCGCAAGACCGTGTTTTGTGTGTGTCGAGCTGCGCAACCATAAAAGTCTATATACTCCCTTGGCGTTTGGTAGGTATTTAGGCCTCAAAAAAATATGCTAACTTGCTTGGACCAACGAATATCTTGCTTGGCAGAGACATCAGCTCTCTCCATGCTTGGTCACGGTTCGGCCCGAAGTTCGTGCAGCAATTGCAAATCGTTGGTCGAAGTTGCCTGCCGTATACGCCGGGGCAAAATCGTGACCTCGGATTCTAGCCAGGTCCTTCCTTTTGAGAACAACAATGACTTCTTACCAAAGAAAGTCTCGTCGGTGCTCACATCACCTCATCATGAGCCGCTGCCAGACCTATCTACGGTGCGCATCGACAGCCGCGGATACTGCGCCGTCCTATCTCATATCCTAGCTATTCTCTGCATCCTTGTTTATCAGACAGGTCGTTTCTCCTCATTTTAATGTATTTATTGACAACAAGCGCTAGCCATACTCAGCCAGGGACTACTGCCATGTCGGACGGTCGGTGGGCGCCGACGCGCCCCCGATGCTGTGCGACGACTGCCTCGGGGTCGATCTGCGGCGAAAAACCTCAGACGACGTGTCCGAAATGCTTACTTGTCTCGGTAAACAGGATGCCGCGGCCGCGATTGCTATCCCATGGCTAACTTGAAGCTTCTCAGTACTGTAGCTCCGAGTGCAGAGATGCGCATTGGTCGGAACACCAGGAGGATTGCGAAAGCGTGTTGGCCGACAAGATTGCACTATCGGATGTCATAGGCGCTGGCGTAGGCAAGACCGAGAAGCCCAAGACAGCCTGGGGCAGCTACGCCGCGACAGATGTGATTCGGCTCAGCAAGCAAACCGAGGGACCGGCATTTGACGGACAGCTCAATATTCTATTGAGCGGAGGTATGTCCGAACCTCTCGTGGACTTTGAGTTTGCGTTTACCAGAAAGGCTGACAATTTACTCTTTCCCCGAGAATAGTCTTCCCGCTACGACACATGATCTACTCGATGGTCAACTTGCCTCGCACCTCGAACCCTAAGCGTCTCAAATTCACTCTCAATGCCACTTCGTTCTTCGACTTTCAACGTACTTTTCACGGCGTAGCTCTGCTATGCTTGTCGCGAAACGATGACATGGTGAAGAATGCTGAGGCCTTGATCCATATGTGGTATTCGTCCAGGCTAACGGATGACATCAACGACCATGTGATAAGCCGGCTGGCGGACATCACCCGCCAAAGACGATCTGGTCAGGGCTCCTTCCTCAGGACGACAGATTCTCTCAGCGAGTGTGTGGTCATGGAATGGAAGCTGCCGAATGTACAACTATCGCTTGCTCTGCAAGAGGAGCAGAAGTTGACTTTTGATCGGACGGTCAACTCGTCTTCCGATCTGAATCGTCTGACGCGACTGGAGGAATTCTGTTTTCAGAAGGACGATAGGCAGAGGGATGTCAAGTCATTTTTTACATCGGCGGCTCGGATGCCGCGGTCGAGGGCCTTGGGATTACTACAATGGAGAGTGGATGGCCTTTTGCTACCTTTTGATCATCCAAAGTCTGAGTTCTATATTCCCAACTCGTATGTACCTGTCCCCGATTTTCTCATTCTTGCCATTTCTCTTGCTTTTTGGCTTCCTCTTTTTGGTTTCTCTCTTCCCTCCATTCCATCCATTCAATCCCTTTCATCTCAAATGCTTCTCGCCTCATTCCTCCATCTTCTTTTTTCCTTCTGATCGTGCCCCTTTCTATCTCGCTGCGACTCCTCACCCCACGGATATGGAATTCGAGCCATGAAGTTTTCACGTGGTCCTTTGTTCAATCTAAGCAGACGTCACCTTGAATTATTTCCTGCGGCCGCCAGTGGCGTTTTTTATAGTCCCGTTTCCTTTCGTTTCTCGAAGATCAGAGAGTAGAAAAAATGCTGATCAAAAGTAGCGCCTTCTTTGGCGAAGATGTCCAATTTCCACAAGGATCAATAGAAGAGCCTCTTTCAGAGTGGCCCATGGAATTTCTCGACCACTCAGTCGAGAATTTTGTGGCCGTGAAGGATGTATACGGAAAGATGTTCTACTATCTCAGGGACTTGCTTGTGCGATTCCAAGTATGTTGCCGGCGGTTGAACTTGGAAATCGAGCTTTGTTGCCTCTCTCCAGGCAAGCTTGTCGGTCGTCTGGACGTCAAGCCCGAGGACAGATACGACCGCATTGAAGTGAGTCTGCGGACATCCAGTCAGCCTCGTAGTGTAGTTCTTGGAGAGAGTTGCTGACAACCGCACAGCTGGGTGACCTGTAGGATGAGGATCCTGATATTTGCTTGCTGCTTGGGGCAAATTTTCTGAACGACGCGTGGACCAACCCGTGTGCGACTTTACTCACCATGACAAGAGAAAGTGTACGGCTAGATGGAGAAAGCAAGAAACAGCCGAGCCTAGGGGAAGTTTGGGAGCTGTTCAAACCGACATCGACAGCGCTGGATGAGTACACGGTGACTATGCCGAAGGACGCTCCATTAGTGCCGACTTAGTTTCCCCCGGCGAAGGAGGTGGCGCGACGGCTAGTTGGCATACAGATGTAGGAAAATTGGGACGCGCACTCGGATCGGTAGGCGAACTGCAATGTGTTTTTGCGATTGGTAACTGTAGCATTGTCTTCTAACCTTTTGACAGACATCTCCAAGACCGGACACTCTTTGGGTTCCATCTGCTGGCACACGACGACGTGGAGTGCAAATGCACTCTCCTCAACGTCGGGTTCCTCGGCTTAGAATACATGCGCAAAAACAAAATCACCAAACGGTGGCCCAATCGACTAATCAGCTCGCGGAGTGACAAACCCGGCCTGACAAAGTTCAACAAATATGTCGGGTGGGTCGACAATAAACCCCAGAGGTGGCTCGAGTGGCAATTGGAAGAGCGGTCCGATGAGGAAGAGTTGGAGTTTTGGTTCAACATGTGCAATACTATGACGCTGCAAGAAATGAGAACCGTCATGAGGCATGTCGTTGAGAAGTGGGAGGCTGAAGCGCGACATGCGGCGCGGATGGCAGCTGTACCGGACAATGAGGAGGTGAATCTCGATTGGATTGATGACGAGGACAGCGGTGGGAAAAAGGGCAAGGGTAAGGAAACTGGCGTACCGGGGAAGAAAGGAGATGGCAAGGGAAGCGGGAAGGGCAAGGGGAAGGAGAAGGGGAAGAAGAAGAACGGGAAGCGAGGAAGTAGATGATGTTCTGTCGTAGTCTCGTGAGTCGTAGGGCTGTAGGAAGTCTGAAGAGAAGATGGGAGAGGCGCAGAAGATGGGTGGAGCGTTGCTAGCGATGATTTCGGATTACACAGATAGTACCAAGCATGAATGATGCAGGAATGAAGCGTCGTAATCGAGTAGTCTTGTTTTGAAGTGTTGAGGATTGGAGTTGTTCGTTCGCCATCAGTGTGTGTGCGATCTAGGTAGCTATAAGACTAGAACTTGGCCTTGACTTGGGTACGATGGACGGGCATGGCTACATTAGTCCTCCTGCTGTCTGCGTATGCACAGATCCTATCGTCAATCGTGAGACTATATCTTAATTTGGAAATTTACTCGTATGCTTGACTTAAGGCGTAAGCTTACCTGTAGATACAGAGCATCACTGTGCACAGTGCAATGTAGAATACCCACCCTAGACTATCGCACGACGCAGCGTTTCAGTCATCACAGCCACTTCGCTCACAAAGTAACAAAGTTACAAAGGCAGCGATGAACGAAGAGTATACATTCATTTTCGATGACTTACTTTATTACAAATTCTCCATCTTCTGTCCAGAATTGAGTAAGATAATTCCCCTGGGCAGATGCGTATCATGGGTATACACAGGCGGCCACCTGAACTTGTATGCTGATCCACCCTCGTCACCTCTACGTATTTGATCAATTCTGACTTGTTGATTATAAAATTGTTGTTGAAGACCCTTCTGGCGTGACTTTTACATATATAGGTATGTCCCGTGCAAAGAATACGAGCTGTTGTAGTGGGATTACGGGCCACGGAAGTCTGGAGAACTCAGAGGGTTGACCAGTCAACATTGCATGATGCGTGACTATCACGTCGCATCGACTCGCATGAGTCTCGAAAGAATGCAACATCGTGGTATAGCATAGCATAGAATCGATTGCCACTGGAAAAGCAGCGAGTACGATTTCCACGAGGAAGTCCGAAGCCTTCAGCCTTCAGCCTTCTCGCGCGTACGTGTGGGGTCTGTCACTTGTGTACATACATAAAACACTGCACAGCACATCTATGATCTCTGGATCTCAAGACACAGCATTATGTGAAGTACCTAGTATCTAGAAGCATCCATCCATATTTATTCATGTCTATCTACACATCGCCGCCTCTTGTCTTCAAAAGTAGATGTTGGACGTCGTCACTGGCGCTGCCACAATTGCCAATTGCTTTCACGAATCACATTCGCGGGTGGCATTGCGGCTTGCCTGTCCTACATCGTAGCTCAAGCATTCGGATTCGCACACGGAGGCCGCCCTGCCGCCGCGCCCGGATTCTCCAAAGCCCACTTCTTGAACTTGGGTTTGAACTCGGCCATAAAGGCAGTGTCGAAAAGCTCTTCGATTCGATCGACTTTGTCGCCTTTGCTGTTGAACCACAGAAAGACGGCCTGTTCGTTGTGGTATGGTCCGAAGGGGGTGTCTCCGTCTGCGACGGCGTAGACGACGGCTGTGTTGTTGGAGGGGTCGTGGATGGTGTTATGGATAGTGAGCTGTTATAGGTTAGGGTGGCTTGTGAGTGAGGGGTCTTGTAAGTCGTTTGTAGGGGTGTGAATTTGAAGGGTGGTTATGTGATACAGTGCTAGTGGTTTGTGTGTTTGTGTGTTTATACTTCAGTGTGTTTTTCTTGGGTTTTTCTTTTCTTTCTTGGTTGCACTCCACGCTCGTGACAGACCTTACCTTGAAGTTGGTCATCATGGTCATCAGACTCGACAACAGCGGGTACAGCTGCTCCCGTCCCCGCGCTGGCTCCCCGCAGCTTAGGGGCAGTGGCTTCTGTGTAAAGTCATCGGAGAGAGTGGCGAAGAAGGACTCCATGGTCCAGCCTCCCCAGCCGGCGATGAAGCGCTTCAGGGTATCGGCTTGGATTTCTGCGGGAGGGGACATTGTGAATGGAGTTGCGGGTGGGAGGAAGGAAGGGAGAGCAAGGAACAAAGATAGCTGGTAGCTTGTACTTGGTGATGCTTGCAGGAGACGCGAGTGAGGTGTGACCAGTGACCACTGACGAGGAGTGCGGTCCGGGATGAGACTTGTATACTGTAGAATTGGGGGCAAGGAATGGGCCGATACACGGTGCATATGAGGGAGGTGATATGGAGTGAAAAAGAATTGGACCAATTGGTACTTGTGACTTGTCTCGGCACAGGCATCATTGGACCGAGACGAGAAGTTAGAACTTCCCGGCGATGATACATGGTGCGGGAAATTGCAATTGATCGGACAACGAAGGCAGCACAAGCGCAGCCCTCGCCTCCACGCATCATATTGACGAGAAAGTATCACCAATCATAGACAGCATGTTGTACGACTTCTCCTTGGGGTTAATGCGCATTGTACGAGGGGGAGAAAGAGAGAAGATATAAGGGAACGAACTAGTTTAAGAAATAGCAAGCAACGCTTTGAATGGAATTAATACACACACACGATATTGTATCCATCATCCAAATCTTCCAAAGCTAAGAAAAAACCCCCAATCTCACAGTCACGCCATGGCATCCATCACCACTACAACCAACTTCTTCGAATCCATCCCCAGACCCACCAAGACATACCGCTCCGCCAGCTACGACCGCATCTCGACCGGCCACGGCTTCAACGGCACCGGAAAAACAGTGCTCATCACAGGCGGCTCCTCAGGCATCGGACTCAACATGGCCAAGGCCTTTGCAGGCGCCGGCGTCGCGCGCATCGCCATCCTCTCCCGCTCACGCGCCACACAGCTCACCGCGAAAGCCGAGCTCGAAGCCGCGTATCCCTCCACACGCATCCTTCTCTTTGAAGCATCAGTGACGGATGCGGATCGCTTCGCCAGTGTGCTGGAAGAACTAGCCGGCGTGGATATATTGGTGCTCTGCGCGGCGGCAGTCCACGCGCGTGTTCCCCTGGCGGAACTTTCCGGAAAAGATGTCCAGCACGTCTTTGATACCAATGCTGTTTCAACTGTGAATCTGGCGAGGCTGTATATTGCCTCGCCGGGAAAAGACAAGACGATTCTGCATGTGTCATCGGCGGTGGCGCAGATGCGTGCACCGCTGCGGTCGGTGTACGGGGCGAGTAAGGCTGCGGCGGTGCAGGCGATGCAGCACTTGGCGCGGGAGCATCAAGGAGCTGGCGATAGAGTTCGTGTCTTTTCATTCCATCCGGGGGCTATTACTACGCCTGGCACGACTGCTGTTTATACCTCTCCTGGTGCGGTCCAGTGGGAAGATGCGGATTTGCCGGCGCATTTCTCGCTGTGGCTGGCTGGGCCGGAGAGCGATTTTCTGAATGGACGGTATGTGTGGGCGAATTGGGATGTGGATGAGCTCGTGGCGTTGAAGGAGAGGTTGGCGTGCGATGACCGGTTTTTGACTATTGGGCTGGTTCTTTGAGGGGGATGGGATGGGATGAGATGACTGGGATGACTGGGATGACTGGGATGACTGGGATGACTGGGAGGGGCTATGGAGAAGTCGGACATGGCGCGGGTATGGATGATGGGCAGAAGTTGTTCTTGACCTGTGCTTTTGTTGCTCTTGTCTTTGGATTCTGGAAAGCAGGTGTAGTGCGCAATCATTACGTACTTTATCGGGGGGGTTAGCTCCAAGAAAGTGTCGATGAGGCTGCATTTCGGGGCCATTACATGATGGTCTGAAATGAACTTGAAGGGTGTATGCTATTCCTCCTGCGCTCTGCCTGCTCAACGATCTACCTAGCTGTCTTTGATTACATTTTTCTCAGATTCTTCTGATTGTCGTGATGCCCTCATAGGTTCATTGCCATGACCATAAATTAAGTCCCCAACTTCTATGTACCTCTTCTTCTCCACACGCAACGGCGGACCCTCCCGACTCCCGGGCTCCTCGGCCCCGCACCGAAAGAATGGCCCGATCTTTCGCCACCCGTCGGTGTAAATCTGCGATACCCACTTCGTACACCCACCCCGGGTCCCGATCCGGTGTTCCTGATCGACTTGTCTCAAACATAACGGGGAAGAAACCTCTTTCCTCCCCATGGGACACAGGTGTAAGTGGCCAGTGAAGAGGGGTATGCAAATGGGCCGGCGAACTCGCTGGCAGAGTTTGGGTTACTTCGGTACTAGCCATCTCCGATACCTGAGCTGACGTGGGTAGTGATTTGTTCGGGAGGGCTGGAGAATGACCTTCGCGAGATACGAGGTCTACGCATCTTAACTTGAAAGAAAAAGGACAAAGAGGACGAAAGAGATTATAGAAGAACGGAAATATAGACAGAAAAAGAGGTAATAGGATACAGAGAGGGCTCAGGGTAGAGAAACAGCATCATGACGGATTTAAAAAACCACACCATTCCCAACATGTCCTGGACAACCGGTTCCAACTCGGGTCTCTTATCCTCGTCTCCCGCCACGCTCGCCCTCGCGACACTGGCGACTGGACTGGCTGTATTCTTGGTATATCTAGCTTATACGCCTTCTGTGGACGCGTTGGCACCGGAATTCACATCTGATACGACGCCATTGATCGGATCATGGGGGTTCTATTCACGAAGATGGTGCGTATTTTCTCCAACCAATCCAGTTGGCAGTCTCTTCCTTGCCTCGCCTCACAAGTCACAGAAGTGACTGATACGCGTCTACTTCCCGCAGGTCATTCTGGCGAGATTCCGTCGCCCGCTCCAAAACCGGCCAATTCAGCTTCTGGCTCGGCAAGAACCATGTCGTCGGCTTATCCGGCGCAGCCGCCCGCAAGATGTTTCTCGATCACCAGAATCTAGACCGCATCAAGGGCGCGCCGCTCCATGGAGTCGGCCCCGAGATCGTGCCCCCCATTCATCCCGTCCACCAGTCCAACTTCAGCAAAGGCCACAGCTACTTCCAGCGACGTGTCCTAGACCTCATGAAGACGGACCATCTGGCCTCCCGACTCCATGCCGCCACGCGAGAGGCGCACACCGTGTTTCGCGCCTTTGCCACAAAACAGACGACCCGGGACAGCAAGGGCCCTTGCAGCGGGATCGTAAGCCCCGTCGATTCCTGCTACCGTCTTGTCCTATTGCAGAGCGTCCGGATGATGTTCTGCGATGAGCTAGCCGACACGCACGAGCTATTCGAGAAATACGTCACCTTCACGCATGCGCTGCAGCATCTCAACAGCGGCCATACCTGTGCCGTGCCATGGCTGCCGTCCCTCGCGCACACAAAACGCCGCTACTATCGCCATCGCCTCCAATGTCTCTTCACGCCTCTTGTAGAGAAGCGCCTGGCCCTCCGACAGTCCCAAGGCCGTGCTGGTGCGTCCCGCCGCGCAAACGATGCCCTACAGGTACTTATCGACAATGGCGACGAGCTCGACTACATTGTCACGTTCCTCATCAGCGTGCTCTTCATATCCATTGCCAACGCAGGCAAGCTCGCGGGTGTGCTGCTTAATATCCTCTGCCAGAATCCCATGTGGCAGGACCGCGTGCTTTCCGAAATCAACGCCGCGACGCCTACATTCTGGCCTGCGGATAAACCTGGCACCCTGGTTGAGAAGCTAGACGGTATGCCTATTGAGGTCTGGGAGGCGTCGTTCCCGTTTGTGGATCTGCTCATCAGGGAGGCGATCCGGATGCATGTTGCTTTTCCGATGACGCGCCTCAATGTGTCGTCGCGGGCGATTGCTATTCCTGGATCTGGACAGGTTATTCCGTCGGGAAGCTTTGCGGCGTATAATACGAATGATGTGCATTTGAATGAGGAGTTGTATCCGGATTCGCTGCGCTTTGATCCGGGGAGGTTTGAGATGCCGCGCGAGGGGGCTAAGACGGAGACGTATGGCTGTAAGTTTAGTTGCCCCCTGTTTTTTTTTATTGTTCCTCTTCCGTGTTCATTGGTGGGAGAAAAATGAATGGAAGAAAGCAAGCAAGAAAGAAGGAAAGAAAGAAAGAAAGAAAGAAAGAAAGAAAGGAAAAAGTGAGGATTAACTGGTTTACCTCTTTTTAGTCCTTGGTTGGGGTAACGGCCGCCATCGCTGTGTGGGTCAGCGCTGGGCCAAGCTGCAACTTAGCATTAACCTCGTCTACGCGGTGGCCATGTACAAATGGAACAGCTGTGATGCCGACGGCAATATTCTCCCGCCGGTGGACCATTCGTTTGATCGGGATCGTCATGGGAATCAATTAGCCGAGGGGGTGTTTTGTAAGTATGAGTGCAGGGAGTGAATAAAGGACAAAGGGTAAGTGAAGGAGTGGATTGACGGAGGCGGACAATGGTTGGGTTCGTTTCGTTTGCTGCCGATTCTCGAGACATGATTCTCTGTTGGCGTCAGAGACTCAGAGTTGAGGAGGTGCCAATAGACGCACTGTCATGGGAAAAAGAATGGTTTAATCTATACCGGAGAAAGTTTGGAAGTGCCTTATGCTAATAACAAAAACTCTCTCTGTTGGAATCGCTCTGTATGCAATTCAGGATTCAATTGCACGCGGCGTTGTAGGCGTTGACTGAGTGGCTTCAGATGGCCCGAAGTGGAACAGGTGGTGGACGTAAGGGTTTGGGTGGTGGAAATAACAAATCTCGCTTGAAGACTTGCGCGTAGCCCAAAACCACAGGCTTTTATTCTTCCTTTTTCTTCCTCTTATTTGATAGTCATACATATTCACCATTTCATCTTTGTTTTAACTATCTAAAGAATAGCTATTTGGTGTTTATTGGCTCATTATGTGTCTTGTATGCAATATTCATTGCTTGTCTCTTGCCCTCTGGGCACCCGTGTTACTCCAACGCTGCTCTCTGAACGAGCAGAAGTAACAATCCACACCACCGTTGGAGCATTCGCGCCCCCAATTGAATCATTGAAGATAAAATTACGGGCTTTTGAATGATATGTAAATCATTGTGATATATGATATTAAGCCGCTGTCTCTGTAAGTGTCTGGACCAAATGCTGTGAAATGGTGTAGGGTGGAGTGTGCAGATACTTTTGTCGTTGCACCTTTTTTCAGCATGACAGTGGCTCCTATGTACATACAAATTGCTATAAATCTGTCTTCTGTCACAAGAAAAGACATATCAACACATGGAAACGTCTTCATAGATATAGAGAAACATGGCATGGAGCAATCCCCTTTTTTGTAATGCAGCTTATGCTATTGATGCTATCTACGTATCTACATTAACAACCACAGAGCCCAAAGTTAAAACACATTACAGCTCAAAAAAACATTCCCACCCTCTCTCTCCTGTCTCCAGTCTCCAGTCTCCAGTCTCACACAATCGTAATCTCCTTCACCCCTTTCCCACCCCCCTGTCTCGGCACCGCAATCCTCAAAACCCCATCTTCCATCCCAGCACTCAAACACCCCTCCTCAATCTTATCCCCATCGACCTGACTCCCCAGATACACCGTGCGACTAAACTTGCCCGTCTGGCGCTCCCGCAGCGTAAAAAGCCCCGACTGCTCGGCCTCCTCCCCCTCCTCCCACTCTTCCGCTTCGTCATTCCCAACCTGGTCCGATCGGCTAACAACACCCTCAATACGGAGCTCGTACGTACTGGGATCCCAACTAACCTTGACGTCCTCCTTCTTCGCTCCCGGAAGAGAAGCCTGCACCGAGTAGCTCCCCGGGCTCTCCAGGACGTCAATGTCCGGCGTGAATGACTTGTCCGTCTCACCCCCCTGGGTCCACGGCATTAAGCCGCCCATCCATCGTGGGCCGCCGCCGCTCATGTGGTGGTGTCGTCCTGCTACCGCTGCTGCTCCTGCTGCCGGAGACCATGGGCCAGACCAGCCGCCGGGCCCATGCCGGGACGGGAAGTGTCCGCCGGCGTGAACTTTGGAGTTTCCCCAGACGCTCTGGTATGCTTTCAGCCATGCCTCGTGGGCGTCTTTGCTGTTGTGCGTAGCGTATGGGTGGCTGGCCGTCGCTCCGGGCAGAGGGGTGTCTTGGGAGGACGCGGAGGGTTGTTCGCCGGAGCTGCTGCTGAAGCCGGGGGGTCCAGGAACGTCGTGTTGGTGTGGATGTGGATGACGCTGTTGCTGTTGGGGGGATGTCTGCCAGGCGAATGGACCTCTGGAAGAAGATGGGCCTAGAGCGGCTAGCCAGCGTTTGTGGGCATCTTCACCCCAGGGTGATGTGTGGTTGGTGTTTCCGGCCATGCCTGCGACGTAGAGCGGGTGAGATGTATTTGGGTGGGCCATGGTCGCCATGGTCGCGATGGAGAGAATGTGTGTGGCTTGATGAGGACAAGTATGTTGCGTTGCTTTTGAGGCTGAGATCGATTGAGAGAACTTGGTATGAGCAGTTACAATCAGACTTCTTGATGAACTTGTGGATTTTGCGACCTTTTTTTTTTGAAGAAGAAGAAGAATCGTATTCATGAATGATCATATTCAACTACTTTATATAGTGTATTTCCTTCCTACGTTGTTTGGAACTTAGCCAGCTGAGTCCGGTAGGCACCAGTGAAGCGGCACTGAAGCCCTGTGGCCAACTCCCGACTTAGTCCCTATCTTCCGAACCTCCATAACCTCCGACAGCCTCTGTAGACTGTCACACAACGGCCCATGGAATGCCGGACGCGTCCACCATGAAAGCAATTGAGAGTACCTTTCCCTTACGAGATTGTGTTCTTGCTGCCAAAGCCTAAATGTCTATTTTTTTTTTTTTTTGCGCCACGAACGCCATCTTTCACTGATCATCATTGATCAAGACAACCACATCTGGGAGCTATTTATTACAGTGGTGCCCCATCAACAAACGCAGGACCGCAAAACCGCAGAACTCCCCGTCGCGTCGCGTGAATGGATTTTCGTCCGCGTATGTATTCCAATTGATTACCCAATTAAAGCTCTATTTATACATGGTACTCGACTTCACATCCAAAAAAACACCATACTCCAATTCGTCCAAGTGATACTACGTATGGTACCCCCAAAATAGGCCCAATGTGGCGATACGCCGTCTTTTCGTAGACGGTGGTCGTACATCCCATCCCATTACAGCCGCAACTCCCGAGCCTATACCTCCGCGTTGCCCCCCCACGCGAACCAGTCAAATGTAGTGCCGAAAAAAGGATCGCCCTGCATGAGAAATCGATCGTCGAGGAAATCGTCAACGGACTGCATTTGCGTCGGATCTAGACTCTCATTGGGCGCCACTACCGGTAGGATTTCCGTTGCCGGGGCAGGTAAGCCCGGATCGGTAGGCTCATCCTGAACTGGCAAAGCCACCGGAGCAGGAGCTTCTGCAATTGCATAATGTAACACAGTTAGTATTGTAATGGGCATGGCGGCCCTGTTGTTGCTTTACACCGTTTGATGCGTACCTTGCGAGTTCACAATCATCCGAGCCTGCTCTACGATCCTGGCCGTGATACTTTGTAACCGAGCGGCCAGTGCGTGGCGAGAGCCTAGCTTGCCCAGATACAGGGGCAGATGCGCAATGGCTTCCATACTCTTAAGGCTCTGCTCGGGGTTGACGGTGGTCTTGATCACTAATTCACCCCACAGGGCCCCGAAAGCAGCTAATGGGCAGTGCAGGTATTGCCACAACAGACACACGTAAGGCCCCTTGTGATCTGGGATGGCATCTCCGAGGGCTGGTAGCAGATTGAGCATCTCTCGTGAGGGTTCGGTGGACTGCGAACGTAGCTGTCGGCTGGATACTGTGAGCAGCACGATGAGAGATAGGTATTGGAAGCGAAGTGTCTGCCGACCCAAGTCCACCGCGGCTGCGCCCTTGGCAGTCAGCAGCGGCCTTTCTACAAGAGCGGCGGCGTCGATAACCTGAAGGAGTATCACCATCCATCATCAGCGCGTGCAAGTATGAATGAATAGAGACAAGGAGAGCAGAATAGAGAAAAAGTATGAGAGGAGTAGTTACCTCCTTCGCCTGCTGGTACCATGCTTCCAGCCGCCCCTTTACTTCCAGGACCTTTTCAGTGTCCTGTCCGTAGAGCGCATGCCATACATCAGCCATGATGCTAGACACAAGGTGCATCTGATGCAGATAATGCGCCTCAAACAAAGCCGGAGGATAGTCCTTGGTGCGCTTCGGTCGACACTGCATGAGCCGATTGAGTGTAGGCATTGCGATCTGGCTCGCCATTTCACGATGGAACGCGGGCGCTCTGCACAAGATGAGGGCCAGCGCTTTATCCAGCATGTTTAATCGCCAGAAGAGCATGGCGCGCACATCGCTCGTCGCGGTGTCAAGCCGCCAGTGGACAACGCCCAGAGCCTGCAGCATCGTACATGCTTTGGTGATGAGTGACCAGCACACACAAGGCGTCATGAACTCTTCAACGTACGTGGCCAGGATGATCAATGCCTGTACGCGCGCCGGAGATGGTTCAATAAGCAGCCTCACATCGTTGAACGCCAGCCACAGATTTCTCCGCAGCTTCGATAATGTGGCCACGCGATGCGTGTTTTGGGCCTTGCTGTGCTCTACGTAGATGGCGACGCTGTAGAACATGACTAGCCAGCTTCGATCTTGTACCTCCTGCGGCCGTGATGAGGCCAATTGCGCGTAAACTTCTGGGGGGATTGTAAATATCAAGAGCTCCTCTTTCTCCAGTATCAGGTTGAGGTCTGCATGGAACCAGCCACATCAGCATACTAGACAACCACTTGCCAGATTCAGACTCGTGTCATTGACCTACTGTCCAACCAGCACCGAGTATGCGGCTCACTAAAGACGAAGAACTCGGCAATGGGTGCTTTACTGAGCTTGTCAAAGGCCTCAGAGCCTTGCCAAGCTTCCGTGTATTCTTCCAACAGCTCGGCAATGACTCTGACAGATTGGTGACTGCGACTGGGAATCATCTGCTGCAGTCGATCATACGCCGACTCCGTATTGTCGGCACCTTCACATGGACGTCCTGTGGCTTGATCCGAGATGCTCTGTGGCGTAGTATTTGAAGAATACAAGGCGCTTCTGGTGACATCTTGATTGGCCCGGTTCCGTCTTCTCGTGCGATGAATGACTCCCGATCGAGAATAAGCGCAAGCGCGGCCCTCGGATGTGCAGCGGCGGCATCCTGCGAGATGCCGTGAGCATCCAATCTGTGCTCATGATTTTGCATTAGACATAGGGATATAGAGACATAGATCCGATCCTGAGATATCAGATGGACGAGATGAGACGAGAATCCCAGAAGTTCGGACCTTTCGTGAGTGGCAGTTATCACACTAGACGCGGTCGATTAGCTGTTTTGCCGATGCTATGCTATGATTCGGGGTCGCCAAAGTCGACCACTCACAGAATACTGTGCGTAGGATTCCGACATTGCTCCGAATAAGCTGCGTCGGTCGGAGGAGCGATTAGAGGAGGTTAGAGACATGAGCATGCACGGAAGAAGAGAGACGAGACAAGACGAGGACAAGGCCCCGTTCCGCAGACGGACAATGCGGGAGTTGCGGGTTTTATGTGTGAAGGTTGCAATTGATGGAGCGTTTGGTCTTTGGGGGCTTGGTTATTAACTTCCGCGACTTGGTATGTACGTGCCTCTTAACTTCCGTGTGTGCGCAACCAACACCTGCAGCTGTCTGCCACTCGTTGTGATCCGTGTGGGGCCACCATCTGGCGCTAGACAGCCCCTGCATAATCCCTGGAACCCTCACTGTGCATTGGGTTGGGGTGGCGGGCTGCAGCCTGCCGCAGAATATCTTCCGTAACCTCCGTCCCATTGACAACTGACAAGGGTGCTGCCGATGCGACGACCCCAGAGAGATGTCAACCACCGTGAGACAAGTCACAGCATAATATCATCTACACACGTTTGTTTATTCCGTTCCCGTTCCAATTTCGTCCCTCTGTGCGAGGCACAGTTCATTCTTTAAAAAGTGGACTTGTTCCGCGTCTTCACCCTTTCGCCCAGGTTTTCTTCCAACAGCTGAATCCCGCTTTCAGTATTTCAAGCTTGCCCTCCTCGAAGGATACTCTCAGACACGACATCATATCTTTCTTCTATCTATATTCGTTCCAACACAGGTGACGGACTCGTCCACTACTCACCACCATGTCGCCCATGGGCAAACCCGAACACGGCAGCGCAACGGCCAGTGACCTAGAACACCGAGCGACCGAAAGCTCACTTGAGAAACACGATGTCGAGGCCGCGCCACCAGAGCCTGTCAAGCCCGTCGACCCGAGCCCAAAGCAATCGACTTTAAAAACCACACTTCTCCTGGCTTCTGTTTTCTTGGCCATGTTTCTCGTGGCCGTGGACAGAACAATCATCTCAACGGTACGGCGACCATTAAGAAGAAACACCATATCTTCTGACACAAGCTAACTCGGTTCATGCGAACAGGCCATACCCAGTATCACAAACGACTTCAACTCGCTAAACGATGTTGGTTGGTACGGCAGTATATACCTGCTGACCTGCTGCGCGTTCCAGCTCTTGTTCGGAAAGCTCTACGCCATGTATTCTTCCAGAGTGGTCCTCCTAGTCAGCATCGTTATCTTCTCGGCTGCTTCTGCGCTTTGCGGCGCAGCGCCCAACTCGGAAGCCTTCATCGTCGGCCGAGCAATCTCCGGAGTTGGCTCTGCCGGTATTTTCGCAGGAAATGTATGCTCCCTCCAATTCTGTGGTCGACATTTTGTTCTTCATCTGGCCTGCGGCTTGCTAACACAACTTCTTTCTTTTTTCTTCTACTTAGATCGTTGCCATTGTCCACATAATCCCACTCGCGAAGCGCCCGAAAATCCAGGGCGTCATGGGCGCAGTCATGGGTCTAGCTACCATCATGGGCCCTCTGATTGGCGGTGCCTTTACTACAAGAGTGACCTGGAGGTGGTGCTTCTACATTAATCTCCCCTTTTGCGGCGTCGCCATGGTGGCCATTTTCTACTACTTCAAGCTTCCGAACCGAAGCCCGGCAGCAGACCTACCGCTGAAACAGAAGATTCTGAGCTTGGATATTCCGGGCACGTTTCTGCTTGTGCCTGCCATTGTCTCTCTTCTTCTAGCGCTTCAATGGGGTGGCCAAGTATACGATGTAGGTTCCATCACCTTTCCTTTACACGTATATCCCGCCAGTGCTGACAACTGCTCCAGTGGAATCACAAATACATCATCGTACTGTTGACGCTCATGTCGGTGTTGTTCGTCGCCTTTATAGTTGTTCAGATATGCCTGCCCAAGACAGCGACTGTGCCACCGCGTCTTCTCATGCATAGAAGCGTGATGGCTGGCTTTCTTACCACCATCGCCATTGGTTCTGCTCAATACATCTTTGGTATGTGCAAACTCCTGGGCCCCATGTTCCATCGACGTGCTTTTTGCTAATCGAACGACTACTAGTTTATTATATCCCCATCTGGTTCCAGACCGTCCGAGGCATCAATGCCGTAGATTCTGGAATCCAGCTCCTGCCTCTCATGATTTCATTTGTTGTCGCCTCTCTTGTCGGTGGCCTGGTGAACCAAAGAATCGGATACTACACAGCGCTTGGAATCTTTGGCTCCAGTGTCATGGCTGTGGGTGCCGGCCTCATGACCACCTGGCACCTCGACGTATCCCAAGGCAAAGTGATTGGATACCAGATTCTTTTCGGCTTCGGCATGGGTCTTGCCTTCCAGACTCCCAATCTCGCCGTCCAGACTGTATTGCCTAAGCCCGAAGTTCCCATGGGCATCGCGCTGATGTTCTTCGGCCAGCTTCTCAGTGCGGCCATCTTTGTGGCCGTGGGCCAAAACATACTCGCCAATCAACTTCTTTCCAGACTCGCTGGTATTGATGGCTTCGAACACCTCAAGAGCCTCATCCTGTCGGGAGGTGTGACGGCTGTGATTGATGCAGTGCCCGCGGAGGATAAGCACAGGGTCCTGGTGGCCTACAGTGATGCCTTGCAGCAGGTGTTCATTGTCGGACTGGCAATGTCTTGCGTTGGCGTCGTTGGCACATCCTGCATGGAGTGGAAGAACATTCTCAAGAAGCCTGCGCCTCCCGCTGGGCCTCCCGCTGGTGCTCCAACTGAAAGTGCGCCTGCAGAGAGCAAACCGGCTGGGCATACATAAATGGAGGTCGAGGACCGAGGCGATGGTAATTGTATACGAGGAGGAATAATTAATGAGGATCGTGTTACGGTGTTTTGACGGTTTGATATCCGAAAATGGCTAAAGTGAATACCCAAATAGCGCTCAGTGAATTTTAGCGAGGGAGATCAGTGATGGAATGTTTTATTATGTAAATGGATTTCATGTATGTAGGTAGCTGACACATACCTAAGTATGTCTGCGCGACAATGAGAAAATAATGACTCAATGATCATCGCGATATGATTGTACAAAAACAAGTGCAACTTGCCACGTTCTCTTGTGACTACAGCTCCTTTAGGTATTTAACCTTGGCAAAGGAATCCAGATCGTGACTTGGCCAATTGTCGACTGTCACTCGCAATAACTTCAATCAGACTAGGCAGGCTATTTTACATGCTGAAGATGCACAAATGGACATCATCTGTAGAGTTTTTGCGGGGTAAAGAGATTCCGCACGTGGATGAAGGCGGTTGAGTCGTGGTTCTGGATTATTTTGCGCCTCCTATGTACTGAACTGTGAACATATATCGACCCCAAACGCGTGCCCATAGTACATACTGTGCCTCTTTGAGCTGTAAGATGCTTCAAATTTTCCAAGGGTCAAGTGAAGGTTCACAGTCTTGTTATGTATAAGTTTGAAGGCTTATAAATGTAATATTCACACTCTCCTAAGCTTACGTGTCTTACTTACGAGCTTCTGATGGTCGCAAATTACAATGGTAGGGATGTGGGCTTCACACTTTTCTGGGCTTGTGTGAGAATGAAAACTGGGAATTCCCAATTTCCTTCCCAATTTCCCTTGCGAAATTAGGTCTGTGTGGGTTGAAGGTTCACCTGAAGTGGAGACTGCCGCGTAAAAATCTCTGATCCCCCTGCACTAGGGTTTTTCCTGTGCGGCTTATGTAACAAGATGTACTAGACATTAGGTTCGCCTAACTAGAGTAATTAATAATAATAATAATCTCTGATTCTTGCCCTTGCCCGCACGCAATTCTCAAGAATGCTGTTTCTGATGTTTTGCATTTACAATTCGTGACCACTGACTACTCCTAGGAACGCTCCGTTACATCTACATATGTACTTGCCACTCAAAATTTCCTCGTCCAAAACTCTTTTAATTACGACACTCCCACCTTCGATTCCTGACGTGTCCTCGCAGCTTGAAGCCTCGAATGATGGTCTTCCCGAATCACGTTTCCCTCTTCGACGCGAGCCCAACGTCTTAACAAACACGACGAACTGGAGCAAGGCGCCGACGCTACTTCAAGAGATAATAGAAATGCGGGCACAGCGCGGTACTGCTTAAGGACTTGCTGACGCTTCCGGCCTTGCACGTCGTTCTTATGCAGGCAGGCAGGCCTTGGAGGTTCCAAAATGGTTTCGCAACCACCATGTTCCCTATGCCTATCTGAAGGAGACGCAGGAGAACTTATATGAAAAGACCATTACTTTAGCTCTTCCCGATGCCTACACGATGGCAGTCGACCCCTGCATGCCTTGAAGCGTCGATCAAGTCAAGCAAGCGCTCGAGGCGATAGCTATTTTGCTTTTAGTGGCGGTAGCTATTTTGCCTTTAGTCTCGGAAGTTCTGTATGAAACAGAGACTCCCAAATCGACTCACAAGCTGGTACTTGGTGAGGACTTACGCAGCTCTTATGTACCGATTTTCCAGGCTCTGTTTTGTGCAGAACTTCCGAGACTAGAGGCAAGACAGTGACCGCCCCGAGAGCTTGCGTAGACTTGATCAAGGCTTCAAGGCATGTGGAGGTGGACTGCCATCGTGTAGGCATCGGAAGAGCTGAAGAAATTTACCCTTCAAGCCCTCCTGCGTCTCCTTTCTATCGGCGTAGGGAACAGTGAACACGGTGGTTGCAAAACCACTATGAAACCTCCAAGGCCTGCATAAGAACACCGTACGTCCTTGAGCAGTATATTAAGTTGGTGCGAATTGCACCCAATGGCATGGATGAGTGGATGCACGCCCGAGATAGCCTCGACGGCTTTCTTCATGTTTGCAGCCGTATCGGTGCCGCTTCGGCATCTTGATCAACGACTTGAATTGTTTGCTCTGCAATGTATCATTGTATAATGCCGTACGGCGTAGCGCGGCTGTGCACCCTGAAAAGCTCTACATACGTAAGATCACCATTTCACGACCAATCTCCATCCAAAAAATCTGCTACTCTCTTCCCAGCCATCATGTCCTCGTGGATCTGCTCAATCGTCCAAGGCTCAAAGGTGTGCCCCGGGGGAAGATTCGTATTCACAAAGTCCGCACCCTCGACCAAATGCGCAAAAGCCTGCCCGTACTTCTCGTAGACGTACGCCTCCGGATCGTGCCTGTACAACCACCTCGGAAAGCGGACGCGAACACTCTCGGGATTCTCCTTGATGGCGTCTTCCATGGAAGAGCCGCTTAGGCCTTCCGCGTTGACAAACGACATTTTCTGCGTACAGCTCACGCGCTGGTACCGGAGGAGGTTGTAGATTCGGGCGCCCAGAGGAGCGCCCTTGGAGCCGGCAGACGAGC
Organism: Claviceps arundinis; assembly: GCA_018360175.1. Taxonomy (NCBI): domain Eukaryota; kingdom Fungi; phylum Ascomycota; class Sordariomycetes; order Hypocreales; family Clavicipitaceae; genus Claviceps; species Claviceps arundinis. The sequence continues at coordinate 63,762 of SRPS01000120.1, forward strand.
AGGAGAGATGCAGACACGAGGCAAGCGTCACGGCATCTTCAAGGGCCAAGGTTCCGCCGCTGATAGATGCAGGGATGCTACTGTGCGCAGCATCACCGACTTGGACGACGCGACCGCTCTTGGATGTCCACTCGCGGCGTAGATTGCGCCAGAGCAACGGCCAGTGCACGATGCTGCCTCTTTGGGTGTTGTCCACAAGGCTCTTGATCACGGGGTTCCAGTCCGGAATGCGGTTAAGCACTTTGGTGACTTCTTCCGGGTCGACGTCTGGCTCCCAGGACTCGATGGGCTCATTGCCGCCCTCGTGCAAGAAGGAATCACGGGGCGTGAGTCCAAAGGCGACGAACTCGGGCGAGATGAACAAGCCAAGATGCATGCCGGGCCCCATCCAGAACTCATGATGCGATATTCCCTTCTTTATGACCTCGCCCCATCGCGCGCGAAAGGCTTCATCCTGAAGAGCCCGCTCGGTTGGGAACGCGGTGCGGTACACGGACATGCCACTTGAGCGGCTGGGCGTGTGCGCTCCAGCGATTAACAGATCTGATCGAGTCCTGTTTGCATCAGCAGCGACGACAAGGTCTGCGAACATGATGGCACCCTGGTCTGTGATGACACCTCCAAGCATCGCGGCTTCGTCGTCAAAGTATTTCTCCACACGCTGTCTGTACTCGACTCGGATTCCTACCCTGGCCACTTGTCGCAGCAGCATGCGGTAGAAGTCTTTGCGGATCTGGTGCGGCGCTGCAAAGGGGATGCCCTTCCATGCAGCGGTGTACTCGGGGTCGTTGTGCCCGAGAGAGGTTGGCCCGAGAATGAGCTCGCCATTGTGCTTGCGATAATACATGATGCTGTCCATCTTGCTTTTCTCTAGCTCTGCACACATGTCGGGCCAGTGGCGGAATGCTCGAAGAGCTGATGGGCCGATGACGATAACATCGCCTGGTACAAAAGGGAGCACATTGGCCGGTTGTTAGCGGTGGAATGCTTTTGCGCGATTTCTTCACGATTCATCAACTCTCTCCGTCTATCGGTTCAGTGACTACTGACGCAGACTCACCAGTGTAGACTGGGCCGTTGCTTCTCTCGAGGATTTTGACAACATTATGGCCTTTTCTCCAGCATTCCAGCGCTGTCATCAACCCGGATGGTCCTGCACCCACGACAAGCACATTGAGTTGAGTTTCGGGACAACGTTTGGGGAGGCGATTCGAGTCACCATTCTTCCACAACTCTGGTTGAAACTCGTTTTGGTCTGTCTCAATGAGAAATTCGTCTACCATGGTGGAGTCACTTTTTGTTTGCACAGTATAGATCGTCTACCACTCTACGGGCGGACGCACTTGTACCTGCAGAGGGGCCCGCGCTGTTAAGTCTACCAGGAGATAGGAAACATTGAACCGCTATTCCCGTACCAAGCTATTCCTTTGTGGCACGGTCGGGTATCACAAAGCAGAGCTGAAGGCACTCTTCGCCACTGGTGTCACGATGTCATTATGGGCACGGTTTACTTCCTTGATATCGGTGCTCGGATCTGGCCATTTCAGCCGAACACCGATGCTGTTTACTCGAGAAAAGATGCAAAGTGCTTTCATGGCCTCATTCTCCCACAGGCAAATCACTTATTTAGATTGTCTTTGGGTCATCAACAGCAACGAGCGCTTGAGCGAAAATCTTTTTAAGTTTTTATACGACGTCTTGTTTGGTGCTGCAAGTATTGACACAGGAGCTTCTCCGCTGCTCTGCTGCTACCAACCAGTCGAAACAATGGAATCTACAACTCCAGCCAAGCCCGACTGTTCAAGCAAAGTCTTCGCCAAGGACGAAAATTTCTGGCTGAACTACCTTGAGGGCAGACCCACAGCACCAAAGTCCTTCTTCGAGCGAATTTACCGCTACCATGAAGAGCATCGTGGCCAATTCGACCAGGTCCACGACGTAGGCGCCGGCAACGGCCCCTATGCGAAAGAGCTGCGGCTCAAGTTCTCGCACGTCATTGTTTCCGACATTGCTACCGAAAACGTGACACTCGCACAGGAGCGTCTGGGTGAAGACGGATTCCAATACCGCGTCAGCCGCTTGGAGGACGCAGACGACATTCCACCCGGCAGTGTGGACATGGTCTTTGCCACCAACGTGTTGCATTTCTGCGACCAGGATGTGGCTATGAGGGCAGTTGCCAGACAGCTACGGCCCGGCGGGACTTTTGCATGCGCAAGTTTCGGCTCAGCCTACTTTTCCGACGAGAAGGTGCAGGAAATCTACACCCGTATCGGCCGAGCTGGAGCCCGTCTGCTTCTCAAGACGCTGGACGACCCCGAGAGGCTCCTTCGGGCTATGGACCGCACCGAAGGCACCTACAATGTTGCGCCACTGGATGAAAAGCTCTTCATGTCGGGCGCGCAGCGTGTGGACCTGAATATGCCCGAGGGAGGGATGCTGTCGCCTCTTCCCCCGGAAATGGAGGTCACAGAGCGGGATGAGTCGCACGTGAGGCCGAACGATGTCCTCATCCAGGAGGAAGAAGATGGATGGAGATTTTGTATGGACATTGGACAGATCAAGGCGCATATCGAGTCGTTTCCGTTTGGGAAAGATGTGGCAACTCAACTGAGTCCGCTGTGGCGGGAGATGGAAGATGCGGTGCAGGAGAGACGGATTGATGGACATTGGCCGGCAAAGGTTATCTTGGCGACGAGAGCCGAGGCGAATGTGGAGTAGCGGAATCTGGGTCTCGGAGAATTTCATTCTATGTACGTCGGTGTGTTAAATCTATCTACCGGTAATATTATCATGCGTGCATGGATGCCGTCATTGGGATACATACGGTCAATTAAGTCTCAAATGGTCCGATATTAAGTATACCGGGTTGTTATCATTCTCGGCATGTTCCGAAGACCGAGACACACGCTATGCAGTCCAGAGAATGGACCGAATCTGGGGGAAATCTCTTCCCGTTTCCTACCCCGCAACGGTTTCACATGCCCTCTTGGGAAATGCCGTGAAAGATTGCCGGAATAAGAAAGATTGAAAAGAGACCCAATTTGGCATGTCTGCTTGTCAAACGTTCTACAAGATCCTAGACAGAATTCTCCACATTTCCCTCCTCCGCGAATAATCTTGTGCAGAAAGAAACTCAAGTCACACCAGGTTTTCCCGGAAAATGCCTGCCCCTGCCGAAATCCAGCAAGCGACGCTGAAAAAGTTTGTCGACGCGTGGAAGAAGTGGGATGCCGACGAATTTATTGGTTTGTGGTCTGACTCGTTCACATTCAAGGTCCTGCCGCTTAGCGATGGGAAGCCGACGAGGCCACGAGACAAGGTTGCGCCGCTGTATAAGAATCTCATTGAGACGCTCACGGACTACAAGGTACGTTTTCTTGCGAGAATGCTCAATACGGTATTACCTGTGGATGAAAGCGGATAGAGCATGTCACGCAAGTAAATATGAGACGACGTAGACGGTAGAGAAACTGAGACAAGATTGGAGGCACATTCATGATGATTCAAATCGTGCTCATCTACCTACTTCCTTTTCCCATCTAGTTGAGACGGATTTTGAGGACCCGTAAGGACCTTGCAGCTGACATACTTCCTATCGCTCAATAGCTTGATGTCAAACATATTGTTCACGACGCATCAAAGGGCAAGGCCTGCATCTACGCCGTCGCGAGGGCCAACGCGCCCTGTGGAGACTACAAGAATGAGCAGGCCATATTCATCACCTTTAACGAAAGCGGCGACAAAATCGAGACTATGGAGGAGATGAATGACAATGCTTTTCGGAAGGAGTGGGATTCTAAGTACCACGCGTATCGTGGGTATGGTCAGCCTCCCAAGGCGAAGGCAGCGGCAGGTTCTTAGAATGGGGCTACGAAAATGCTGTGCTCGGATGGGCTTTCTGAGATACATGATAGCTGGTGTATGAGTCGCCAACTTCTTTCTGTGCAGACGCGGTCTGGTCACACGAAGCTAGCAAACGAACAACTTGACGTGTAATAAACTGAGGTTCTAGATCTCACGGTCCACGGAAAGTCACAAGTGCATGTCGGGAGCACGCCTTCAATGTTCAGAATACGTTCCCGCAAAGTCATGTTCCGAAGACCGAGACATACCTCCTACGCTATGCTATGTAGGTAGTATAGACAATGGGCCGAACCTGGATGCTGGGCAAATCGTTTCCCGTTGGGCTGTTTCCTCCGCCACGGTCTCACACACGGTACACCCACCACCCTCTTGAGAATGCCGTGGAAGATGCCGAAGCAAGAGAAGACTAAACAATAACCCCGACTGAGCATGCCTATCTGCCGAATGCCTGTTTCAACTTGTCAAATGCTTTAGAAGGTCATAGACAGTCCTCTCCAGATACCTACTTAATCTACTGCAAAAAAAGATCCTCACACAGGTCCCTGATCCCCGGAAAATGCCTGCCCCTGTCGAGATCCAGAAAGCGACGCTGAGCAAGTTCATCGATGCATGGGAGAGGTGGAACGCCGACGACTTTATCGGTCTGTGGTCTGACTCGTTCACGTTCAAGGTCCTGCCGTTCAGCGATGAGAAGCCGACGAGGCCACGGGACAAAATCGAACCAATGTATAGGAACTTCATTGGGACGCTTACAAACTACAAGGTACGTTGGCATTGGTGTTTCTAGAGAACCGTGAGTAGAAGAGGGGAGGAAGACGGATGCGAGCATATTTACTGCCCTTGGAATTGTTATTGAATCGAATAAACCATGAGTTCATGACTCAAATGCGAAAAAGATTGAAGATGTTGAAAGCATTGACGGCTTGAGGCAAGACTGGGGCACATTCAAAACGTGTCCTTCTTTCCATGTGAGGCCTCAGGCGGATGAAGGGAGTTCTGGCTGACCCAGTTCCCAACGCTCAATAGCTTGACGTCAAATACGTTGTTCACGACGCCGCGAATGGCAAAGCCTGCATCTACGCTGTCGCGAGTGCTGACGCCCCTTGTGGGAACTATAATAACGAACAGGCCATATTTATCAGTTTCAGCGAAGGCGGCGACAAAATTGAGACCTTGGAGGAGGTAAATGACAACGCGTTTCGGAAGGAGTGGGATCCCAAGTGCCACGCGTATTGGGGCTACGGAAAGCCTCCCAAGGCGAAGGAGGTGGCAGGTTCCTAGAATGGGATGCGAAGATGCTGTTCTCGAGATGGGGTTTCTAGTGCATAGTCTATAGATGATATCATCATGATAGCTGTATATGAGTCACGAGTGCTTTCGGTGCAGACGCGGCTACGCGAAACTAGAAAAGGAACAACTTGAGACGTGGAGTCACCATTTTCTACATATTACCTGGCACCGTACGAAAATGCATTTCGGGAGCAAGGCCATCAAGTTTCAATGTTCAAAATACGTCCCCATAAAGTCGATGAAAGTCACCTCGACCTCGTACGAGGATATTACTCGTCATGTTCACGACATCATGTAAGCGGGGCCTTGGGCTGTATGTACGACGCCCAGAACAACCCAGCGAGCGACCAATCGCCTCATTCCGGAAGATCGGTTAATGGAAAAGCTGAAATGTCGTAGAGTGTGATTTGGACACAGTCCAATACATACTTAAACACCGTACTCATCAGCCCACTCCCGTTACTCTTGAGTCTTCTTCAGCAGACCGAACCCACGGACGGATTTTGACTCCTTGCGTCAACCCCGCTCTCTCAGTCTCGACTCTCTTGAAGAACTCTCCTCAGAGAAAACGGAACAAAATCATCGAATAAAATAAGTGGCAAGTATGGCATCATCTACGGGAACAGAAGCAACGCCATCGCGCATCAGCCTGTCTCAGAACCATCTCGGGATACTGCACGATGTCAAAGTCAATCCCGCGTCCATCGAGATAGCCAACAGCCTCCTGCAGAAGAACCACGAAGAATGGCACATGTTCTTCCGCGATCGGGCTGGACATAACCACATTTCACACTCCATTCTCACGTGCCTCGCCCTTGGCGGCTCTCCCGAGGACATCCAGCGAGCCTACGATGACGGCCTAGAAATCCAACGACCTATGCCCCCCCTTGACGAAGCCCTGGTAGCACGTCTAGGCGACGACAACATCATGTACGAGTCCCTGGGCCTCATCTCACAGTACAGATCATTCCTGGCCTACTTCCAGAAGCACATGGAAGAGCACGGATGGACAGCCACAGTCATCAAGTACCTCTTCTCACACACCAAGCTCTCCGAGAAGATGCTAGCACGAATGTACGAGGGCGCATATCACCCCGTGATTCATCTCGGCCTAGGCTTCGAGTTCCAGCAGCCAGCCATCGTGGCAGAGGCACTCGCCCAGGCGGCCGCCCACGACGACAGCAACCTATACACCTACTTCATTGCGTGTGAGGAAGAGTCCGAAATCGCGTACCCGTTGCAGCAGGCGAAGACTCTTCTGCAGATCATGGCCGATGCGAGAAGCAGCAAGACGGTGCGCAATGCGCCGCACTGGGAAGACTATGGGAATAAGATGCGCGATGGTGTCATTGGCCGCGCATGCAGGGAGACGGCCAATGTGGCGTCCAAGTTTGTTATTCGGAAGACGCCGGAGGGTCTGCGTCGTCGCACGGCTGAGATGATTGATACGTGTGCGTATGTGGCTGCGTCGAGTCAGCGACCTGGCCGGAAGCGCAAGATTGACTTCTTCTACATGCATATGGTGACCAGCTCGCTCTTCTTCAGCGTTATTGGCGCGCAGGATTGGATTACTCTGAATGATAGGATCCGCATGGTTGAGTGGAAGGCTCGACTTGATGTGGCATGGTATGTTGTGTGTGGCTGTGCCGACATTCAGCAGCTGGCTCTTACGGCCTATAATGACCCAGTTACGGATGGGATGGGATGGGACGATTTGTATGCGGCGGTGGTGAAGGAGCATGATGATGGACATGTCGGCAAGATGATTCGCGCTTTGAAGAACGGCCAGGAAGCTGCGCGGCCGTTTGAGAATGGGCCGTACAGGCAGGCGTTTCCGCTTCATGGCGATATGTGGCTCAAGGCGGCGCGTATGACGCTGGGTACGACGACGGGGTGTCCTGACGAGTTGAAGTTTGTCATGTTTACGGGATTCGATATCCCATGGGAGACGCGTCCGGATTTGCAGTAGTGGTGTTTACATCATGGGATATGGAGTGGCTGAAGCAGTGAAGTTTGGTGTTTGTAGTCGGGTGATGATACAACTGCAAGTTTGGGTTCTCGTTCGTGTATCAACTCACCGAGATCTATATTAATTGGGCTTCCTGGTTTTAGTTACTTCATCTGATTGCTTGTGAGCGACAAAGTAATATATTCGCATATGCGAAAGTATCGCGACCATTGACACAGCAGAAGCGCGCGATCCCCCGACACTGACTGTATGCTTCTCACCATTCCGACAAGTCTCGCGCGAAATGGATTGAGAAGTCAAGTACGTGATAGTAACGCCATTTCAACGTCACGCTGAGTTTGTCAACAGTCACATCACGTGTTGTGTCACCAAAGACAATCGTCATTATCCATAGCCAGACCTCGTGATTGTTTTGAGTCTCATCGCTTGCTGCCAAGGTCGATGAGACAACAAAGGCAACGAATTGAAGATTAAAAAAAAAACTGAACAATAACAGCTAATTACTACTGCCAACGGGCTGAACGAAAGACTTTGCCGTTGGTAATCTCATGCTCACTCCGTAAACATCTTGTCGAGGTCAAACTCTGCCCACCGAATCTCGGGCTCAATCCCCGCAAACTTCCAATCGCCATCTACTTTGCGAAACTGCGTCGTGGCTCCCCCGTGCCCGTGTCCCTTGAGCACAACTTCCTTCATCTGCGCATCCGCATATTTCTGATGCGCCACCCGCATCTGGTGACGACCCGTGATAGAATCCTCGCTCGTCTGAGTCCAGCGCGTCATCCCCACGAAGTGCTGCGTTTTGATCAAGGGATTTCCGAGGAAGCCGGGGCTGGAAACCATGCTGACGAACTCGTCTGCTGGCATGGCCTCCCAGAATTGGCCGAAGACGGCGCGGTAGTCAATCTGCCGTGATAGTCAGACAATAGTATTGAGAGCGATAGTTTTTCTGTGTTCCTTCGAAGATGAAGTGTCGCAGACGGTCGCCAACGAAACTTACTTGAAGCGTGGGTGCAATGCATTTGGAGAGACGATCCCAGTTTTTGGTATCGTAACTCTCGGCCCATTCAAAAATGGCTGCTTGGCATGCTGACGCATCTGATGAGTTTAGCATTTTGGAGCGACAAATGAGAACGAGTGGATTTCAGCCGACCTTCGTACGAGGGAGTTTTGGACATGTCGAAGGTTCGCTCAAGAGTCTAAGACTAATGGATTCTTTACTGAAGGGTATGCGAGTGTTCTCTGAAGTTGGTCTAGGCTCGAAAAGTATAGTTCGTATCAACAGCTTCGGCTCGCATTTGAGAAGGAAAACCGAGGGGGATACCTATTCTTGACCCTCCTTCCCGATAGTAGACAAACACAGAGTCCAGACGTCTTCGGGCCTAAACAACATACAGTTGACTCCAATCAAATGCAATGGACCCTTCGGTCCTTCGCTTGTGGAACCAACTTCAACAGTAGCCCCTCGCATTCGACCGAACTCACAAGCGGCCGACGCAATCCCCCGGGTGTAGCCACTATAAGTAATACATATTTCATGTAGCATACATATGATACAGTCCACTCCTCCAATATACACAACACAGCAATTGTAATCCGTATCAATTCAGACATCTCCAGAAAATCCTCAATCATGTCGCAAACTCACATTCCATACCGCCTGGACGGCAAGGTCGCCCTAGTGACTGGGTCAGGCCGCGGCATCGGCGCCGCGATGGCTGTTGAACTCGGCCGTCTGGGCGCCAAAGTCGTCGTCAACTACGTCAACTCAGTCGAGTCAGCCGAAAAAGTTGTAAACGAGATCAAGGGCCTAGGCTCAGATGCAGTGGCCATCCGGGCGGATATTCGACAGGTGTCGCAGATCGTGGAGTTGATGGACAAAGCAGTGAAGCACTTTGGTGGGCTGGATATCGTGTGCAGCAATTCGGGAGTTGTCAGCTTTGGCCATTTCGGGGATGTTACAGAGGTACGTTGCAAGTATTGGCTTTTAATGTCTGCACGATTGTGATGTCCTCTTCTTTCGGAAGTTCAATGTCTCCTGCAATTGAGACGAGGAAAAAAAAAACAGGACCAGAGAACATGCACTTATCAAGAGACACCTCAATAGGAAGAATTCGATCGCGTCTTCTCTCTGAACACCCGCGGCCAGTTTTTCGTCGCGCGCGAGGCATACCGCCACCTCAACAATGGTGGTCGCATCATCCTCATGTCTTCCAACACGGCCAAGGATCTCAGCGTGCCCAAGCACTCTCTGTACTCGGGCTCCAAGGGAGCTATTGACTCGTTTGTTCGCATCTTCTCCAAGGACGCGGGCGACAAGAAGATTACGGTCAATGCAGTGGCGCCCGGGGGGACGGTCACGGACATGTTTCACAGTTGCTCGCAGCATTACATTCCTGGTGGCGAGAAGTACACTGCCGAGGAGCGACAGGCGGTATGTTGAGATGGTTTTGTCACTTTCACAATATTCCTTCCTACCTTGAACCTTCTGGAAGGCCGTCTATGTGAATGAATTACGGCCGACCACATAACTGACGCTGTGACAGATGGCCGCTCACGCATCGCCCTTGACGCGAAATGGATTCCCCCTCGACATTGCCAAGGTTGTGTGCTTCCTGGCCAGCGATGAGGCGGAATGGGTGAATGGGAAAGTGCTGACGTTGGATGGAGGAGCTGCATGAGCGTATCCCAGTGTTCACTGTTACTCTATACTGTATGGCGTATGAAAGAAAGTTTTGGCCACGGCTTATAAAATTGCACTTCTGAAGTGTACGAGACTAATTGGTTGCGGATCCTCTCGCTCAGCCCTGCAGTGAATCATGATGTTTCAGTTTCTTCATCTTGCAAGTTGCCATAGACTTGAAATTGTAAAGACGCATAACCGACGATAACCAGCTTGCAAATGAAATTTGAATTTGTCTCTAGATGATCAAAACATTCAGATCACGATAGTCGAGCCAGCTACTTCTATCATCTATGTAGGAACTTCCAACTTTCCAAGTGCTGGGCCCACGAAGGTGGTGGGTCTGAGATATTCATCAACGAACGCAATTGCCTCATTATTTCTGCTCTAACTTCTGCTGCCTGCAACATTGTGCATAATCTACCCACCGATTGTTCCAGGTACGGCCTCAGCCCCAAGAAAGACCCCAAAAGGCCTCAAAAGAACCTTGAACGATTACCTAGGTACGTATCTGAGGCCACCTATTGCTATACCTCAAGGTCCCCAACATTGCCCCAATTCCCGACGACGAATAATTCCCCGAACGTGAGCAAACCCACTGCGCCTGCCTAAATAGGTAGGTAGAGGTACATGGGTACCTAGGTACCTAAGGAACGATAGGTACGTACTCGTGCGGCACGGGCCTAGTGCACGGCTTAGTGATCCTGGATCTATCGAATCACAACAAGCGTCAGCAAACACCGTTGCACTTGCCTGCGATTGGTCCGCCTCGCTAGTAGAGTCGCTACTCTCGGATCGGACTCCGGAGGGGGTCGGATTATACCTTGTAACCTTGTGCTCGGAATATTGTGTCTCTGAACCAACTTGGCCAACGCCCCGCAGTGGCACCCGACCAAGGCTTGCCGGTCTTCCCGATCGGCGAGATTCCGGTTTCCGGCCGGTTAGTCTTGTCCGGACTCCGAAGGGGTCCCGCTTTCACATTCCTCGGGTGGCGAACACGAAAAAGAAGAAAAGAGACAAAAATCCGGCAACTCGGGACCCCGTGGCCCCTAGTCAGCCTACCTACCTAATCTAGGTAGGTAGTCAGGGGGGGTTTTCCCCCTGCGGTATTTATCAGAGCAAGTGGGGACTCGGAGCACAATCTTCCAATTTTATCAAGATTGACCTGAGATTGGGGCCTTGGCATTGAAGGTAGCCTCGGTAGCCGGCAGCCATCTGCACCACCGCAACTGAAAGTCTGAAAATTGGTGGGACCGGTTCTTCCTTCCGGGCCGAAACACGCTCTCTCCCAAGTCACGGATTTGCATCTCGGCTCTTGGGATTTGCGGCCGAAGAAGCAAATTGGCCCGCCCCCCCTGAGGACCCAACTCCCGATTTCGTGCGAGTCGGTGCGACACGCGAAAAAAGTTGGGGCCTCGTGAAATGAACCCCTGACTTATTATTAGTCCCGTTGATTCTGTCTGAAATGCTGTCTCAAAGAAAAGCACAATTACATGCATGCGTAATACGACATCCCCATCATCAGTGGTGAACGCACGTATATCTTGCATAAAGCTAGCCTTAGCTAGGCAGCATGGAAAATGCGTAATGCTGCGCCGGGACATGATGACGCTGAGGGTAAAAGAAAGAGCTCTTCCCAGTCCTGATCCCAGCTGATGGTTCTTCGGCCTTCCGTGGACCGTGGCCTTGAACCCTGCCCAGTGCCCATGGGCTTCGTGTGGAGGGCAAAATAGCGATCCGATGAGTTGTCCCGACAGAAAGGGGAGCGTGAGACGCTTCCACGCTGCGTTTACAATGTTTTCGGTGATGATCATCATACGGAGTATGTATGTATGTACATATGTATGTACATACCGGGTATCGGCGTATGTACCGCCGATGGCGGGGCGGCCCTCAATAGTGCGCGTCATTTGTCTCACCTTCCCGGTTTCTTCAATATTTTCCGTTCGTCGCTTGATCGGGGTCTGCTTATCGTGAGATGTGCCTAGGTACGTGTGCCCACTGGTGATAGAAGCTCAATCTCAACATCCTTCACGATAGGACATTATCGAAACAGATCACAAAATAATCACAAGGTCTGGGATCTTCTTCTTACATCTCCCTCTCATCTCGGCATTGTACCCCAAGACAGATCCATCATGGCCTCATACGCAGTGCTGGGCGCCACCGGGAATTGCGGCTCTGCGCTGATCCAGCTCCTGCTGCAACGCCTTGATGCCTCCATTCACGCGTTTTGCCGGAACAAGCCCAAACTCATAGGCCTTTTGCCCGAAATTGAAAAGAGCGACCGCGTCACCATCTACGAGGGAACCATCAATGACACCGACCTACTCACGGCCTGCCTGCGTGGCCGCCGCGCCGTCTTCGTGGTCCTCTCCAGCAACATCAACGAGCCTGGATTTCGAGTAGGCCGAGACGCCAACAAAGCAGTCATCGAGGTGCTTCGGAAGCTTCACAGAGAAGACAGCGGATTGACAGGTCCTCCTCCCAAGATTATCTTGCTGTCCTCGGCGACACTCGACGATACTTTATCGCGGAAGACGCCCTACCTGCTCCGACAGATCTTGCACATGTCGGCGTCGCACATCTACAATGACCTGGCAGAGACAGAAAAGTTGCTGCGTGCAGAGCAAGAGTGGCTGACGACCGTGTTTGTGAAACCGGGGGCCTTGTCGGTGGATGAGCAGCGAGGCCATGCGTTGAGCTTCGTCGAGTCAGACAATCCTGTCTCGTACCTGGACTTGGCGGCCGCGATGATTGAAGCAGCAGATGATGCGACGGAAACATACAATATGAAGAATGTTGGCGTGGTCAATACCAATGGCGCGGCAAGATTTCCTACGGGAACACCACTGTGTATTGCCACGGGGTTATTGCGACATTTTGTGCCGTCTCTACATCCGTATTTGCCTTGAAACATTGCGTAACTTGCTTCATCGTGCGACCGCTCCTCGCGAAAAAAGGACGAGCTTTGTTTGCATGGGCCGAAAAGGCAGAGTTGATACGGAGCTTACGGAGGTTACTTTTGATTGATTGCTCTCTTTGTTTGCTCCGGGGGCTGGCACGGAAGTTGTCTCTAGAGTGAATTGTGAGCGTGGCTGTTGGCAGCCTACTGGCCAACAATTTAGCGCTAACGCCCCCTTTTATTCTTGGAGTAATCATTGGAATTCAGTTATCTTTTCTTGCTAGTTTGCTCCGTAGAGAAAGAATTGATGAATTGGTCAATGCTCATCGCGGCGTCAAGTGCCAACATACTGACGGCGACACGGGGAAATTAAACCCACTAGAAACAGGGCAATGGAAAATTCTAGAAGAATCTACCAATCATGGCGGCCATTGAATGACAGGGCAGTGAGGATAGGTGTGTATTGTCGTCATAGCGAGATCATCCAGGTGCTTGGTGGCTCTTGGTTCTTTTATCACAAATTATTCCACACAATGGCTGGCCGTCCATTAAAGGCCCACCCCTCCACCTTGTATGCATGATTATTCTGTTGATTATCCGTCTGATTATTTGTCGCATTATCATTTGGCGCTCATCAGGTTATATCAGCGACATCTTATAGGTGTCTCATAATCTTGCATACGCACGCAGTCGAATACGGAAATCAGCATGGCCAAATCGTCACTGCACGCTGATGTCATTGTTGCGGGTGCCGGTCCAGTAGGCCTCTTTGTCGCATGCGAACTGGCACTCCACGGCGTGTCAGTCATTGTGCTGGAACGAGACGCCGATTCTGATAACGTATGGAAAAAAGGGCTTCTGGGAAGCCGCGGCATGTACAAGCCAGCGCTCGAAGCCTTCTATCGCCGCGGTCTCTTGGCCGACCTATTGTTTGATGAAAAGCGAGCCACCCATCTGGAGAAGACTTTTGGATTCCAAAACGCGGGCCATTTTGCCGGGCGACTTCTGAACGCCAATTTAGTGGACTTTTCACGCTTCAAGTACCATTTGACAGGGCCTACATTTCTTCCCGCCAAGACGACCATTGCAGACATCGAATGCGACCTCTCCAAACGGGCAACAGAACGTGGGGTGCGTATCATGAGAGGCGTGGAGATCTCTCGGGTCGAAGATGAAGGCGATGAGGTGACAGTCTGGGCCGACGATCAGAGTTTCAAGTCCAACTGGCTTGTTGCATGCGACGGTGGGAAAAGCACAATTCGCAAGGCTGCTGGATTTCAGTTCACGGGAACCGACTCTGAGCTCACCTGCTACATCGCTTTATGTGATGTAGATAAGCCAGAGCTACTCGGCAAGGGCTTGAAGCCTACCGAAGCTGGAATGTATATAGTCAGCGGACCACGAAACTTGTATGTCATGGACTTTGACACCACCTTCGACCGCTCTCAGACCGTCACCAAGGAACATCTCGAGCGGGTCGTGCAGCGAGTATCGGGAACGAGTGTCAAGATTGAAGCACTTGAGCTTGTGTCAACATTCACCGATCGGTGCAAACAAGCGACCCAATATCGCAAGGGCCGCATCTTGCTCGCCGGCGATAGTGCTCATATCCATTCTCCACTGGGCGCACAAGGCTTGACGACCGGAATAGCAGATGCTTTCAATCTCGGCTGGAAACTAGCATCTGTAGTCAAAGGCTATGCATCTGCTGACCTTCTCGACACATACCAACGCGAAAGGCAGCCAGAAGGCGCATCGACATTGGATTGGTCTCGCTCGCAAGTCGTCATCATGCGCCCAGACCCTGCCGGAAAGGCTATTTCTCGCCTAGTCACTGACTTGATGGCTACCGAAGATGGTACTACCTATTTTGTCAACAAGATCTGGGGAATTTCTCGACGATATGACCTTTTGGGTGCCCAAGCGCACCCGCTGCTGGGCTGCAGTGTGCCCGACTTTCAATTCGAGGATGGATCGTATCTCGGCAGCAAGCTTCATGGAGGAAAGTTCATGACCGTCGATTTCAGTGGTAGTAAAGCACTGGAGGAAGCCACGGATCTTGTTCAACATTGGGTGGGATACTTGTCGTGTTCTGTGAAAGATCGTCTTGGGATGAACGCACTTCTCTTGCGCCCAGACGGGGTCGTGGCGTGGGTGGCGGAGGATGAAGTGAAGGTTGATAGCTGGAAAGCTGCATTATCACAGTGGATGATTCTAACGGGAGAGACTTGAGGGGCTGCCCGACTCCAGACTGTGCGTCAAGTCAGTCGAAACGTCGTGAGGAAGACATTAGAACCACCTACTCTGTACGCTCAGCGCTGTCAATGGACGTTTGGGAGAGGAGGAGCACTAGTGGACGCACTCGTGGAGGTATCATGAAAGCTTTCGATAGAATCAATAGAAGCAAAGGTGTTTAGGCAATGAAGACAGTCTGGTGATACACGTTGCAGAAGATAAAGAATCAAAACGCTCCGCCCACAGAGTGATGCATTGTGATTGGTCAAAAGCAGCGGAGCAAGGCCAAAGGCCGATGTGTGTAATTGCACGTGACCCGATCGTCACTCCCGCTCTTCACGCGAAACTCAACTTGCCCCTCCGGCCATCAGCTGGTACTTTACCACCACGGCGACTGTCGTGCCGGAGCCTGAACGCAGCTTATGGACCAGGACCAACTTTCCCGTACTATCTCGAACTGCGTCTAGTAACCGCATCAAGGAACACACGTCCATTTCCACCTCGTTGGACATCTGATACATGATCAATCCGCGGGCATGCGCCACCGCCGCATGCCGCGCTCGTATGGGCTCGTCCTGATCCGGAAGAACTCGACCCGACATGATGAGCATGACGCCGTTGCTCATCCGGAGAGCGGGCAGATGGAGTTGGAGCTCCGTCAGGATCTGGTTCGGCACGGATGATGGTAGATGGAGGACATATACGGCCGCATTGGTCACCGGTTGTGGCGCACCTTGCACACGGTTGGCAATCGCAATCTGTCCTGGCTTGGTCGGATCTAAAGGGTCGCACAAAATCGATTCGCAGCTCGATGCCCCAGCCGGAAGCTGAACAAGAAATCGGAGTTGCGGGAACAAACGAGCCAGCGGCTTGGCAGCCAGGAACGCTCCGACCTGTTGGTGCAACCATCCGCCGTGCGTAGCAGTTCGTCAGTGCTAAGTGCGCTTCATTCAAGCCGTCAAAGGTAGTACTGGGGCCCGGGAAGAAACACGAAAACGAAAAAGGGGGCGGGCCAGTGAGAGAATGAGAAGAGATGAAGCGGGTTGAGGAACAGGAGATGGTGAGGGAAGAGCGGCAGAAAATGCGGGGGCAAGTCTGGTGCGACGTCTCACCTCGACAACTTGTCCTCCTGCTTTGCTAATATTGCTCCAATGTAACTTGGCCATTGCGTCGGCAAGGACATTATCCGCTGGCAGTCCGCCGGCATGGTGTAGATATGCAGTCCACTGTCGGGAGAGTCTTGGACTCTGCTCTTGAGCCGCTTCGAACGACACCTTGGTCCTCGTCGCCAAGCTAAAGGCAGTTTCGTTGTTCGTATGAGACTCTGTGAACCTCTGCGTCGCCGTCGCTGCCTTGAGCGCCGCGGGAGCCGCTTGCTCAGCTAGAAACATGGCTGCATCCAAATGGGAGGGATCAGTCACGAAGCTCGCCGAGAGAGGCGTATGAGCGACATAGCCTCGTTTTGGTTCGATGAGGAAGCCACATCTGGCTGTGAGGCGTATCATCTGCGCGAGCTGCTGTTCTGGGACGTTTGAGAGGTTGGCAACATCCCGGATCGGGACCTCCTGACTGAGAGGTATGCAAGCCAGGATTTGGAACTCGCCCAGCCATTGGATACTCCCAAGCATCTCACACTGACACGTCATTTACGGCAGTCAGTCAAGCCCTTTTTTTTCTTCGAAGATATGAGAAAACAGACAAAGTTCCTACCCCCACCCCTTTTACAGGGCATGTAGCCGCCGCACATAAGAAGGACAAAAGGCCACAGACCTGGATGGCAATATTCTCAAGGAACTCCTTTGGGCCACGGACGAGGGCCTCGATTTCGCTCAAGCTCGATAAGATGTTGCTTCTGGCTTCATTTTCGTCGTTGTGGCTCTCACATGCTGCTGCCAGAAATGGATGTTGGCAATCAATACTTGAATACGAGCTGATCAAAGCGTTGACCTCTGTCACCAGTCTGTTGGTCAGGCCATGCAACTGTTCGGAAGTAGCGGCGTCCATTATTGTTGGTCGGTCGCTTGGCACACGATGATGTGATGATTTCGAGATGAGTGGACGTAGAATGGACGGAACCGTTTTTGAGTGCTGCGAGCTTTTCCATGATAAGGAGAAGTCGAGGCTAGGCTGTCTTCCATGTTGAGACAAACTTCGGGTTCTCCCCGCAAAAACCATCTGCGAAATTCTGCTTCTGAATTTGGCATTGCCGGATTCATCTGCACTCGCTTTCTTGTCCACAACACCACTGCGTACAGAGCGCCCAGAGCACCAGTCAGTCATTCCGATTATTTGATCTACATCTAGAACTGCGGGGCGAAAGGCTCATCTCGTCACAATCTCGTAACTTCACTCGTGTGTTGCCGACAGGGTTCCCTCGCGTGTCACAACAAGACGCGCAGGCGCAGGGGTCTTCACGATCGGGCATTACTGGTTGGTCCACACGCATGCATATGCATGCAGGCTTCTTCTTCAACTTGGCATCAGCGGGAAAAAGTACCGTTGTCCCAGAAATGGTCCGGCATCATCGCGCGTGGGGGGTAGTGCGTTGTCCTTTTCTGACTTTTCCGCCATTTCTCCTTTTCCGCCATTTCTCCTTTTCCGCCACTTCTTACCTCTTGGATGTAGTTATATCAAGTTCCTTTGTATTGAATGATTAGTCTTCACTTCCTCTGCTAACGATTCTCAAACAGGGTAACACTCAATGGACCTTCTCGATTTCCCTTGCATGGTTTCTCTGTAGCTGCAGAATGGTAGAGTACGACGCAGACCCGTTCTTCTGCTCGAGAGTCTGAATCGAGAACCGGTGTGCCACAGATTGTGGTGTCCACGATGCCATTCGAGAGTTTATTCCAACCCAACCCGATTGCTAGATAAGTGATAGCGATACTGGGTTTTCCGAGATTTGTACAACGCGACTCAGTTTGGCAGCCTTCTAACCAGCAATTGAAGTTGAAAAATGTTATCGGCCCCGACTCACCTAGAGAATCTTGTACGATATAGAGCTACCGGTATCACATCGTCGGCTGTAGTGGCGCATGCATTCATAGTAACCCAACGTGGGACGTGGTCCACGTGGAATTAGACGCGCCGAGTGAACAACAAAGGGATCTACTACTTCGCCACACCTCCCCCCACCTGCTTACAAAAACAAGAAAGAAGAAGAAGAAAAATGAGTAATCGAAAAATCTTCGATAGTTAATCATGATACGATTATGCGGCCATGAGAGGCGACGAAACGACTGCGGGGAAAATCCAACAAGCTCACGAGATGGCTGAGTAATACTATACTGCCATTTGCTCGAGGGAATAAGTCGAGGCATTCTTCAGTGCAGTCTTACCTCCAGCCTGAAACATGCATGGCTGGCTGTCTCAATACGCTTTTGGAGTTTTCTTTCCCCCTGTCGTGCGTTCCGAACTTGACTCACATCTGACCAGCCGTGTTCGTTTTGCACAATCTCGAGGCGTAGCATGCAGATCGGTCCCGATTAGAGCCTCAATATGCATGTTCAGCGGCTACCTTATTGAGAAATGCAACACCGGGGTCTTTACACGCAGTAGATATGAGGATTGAAATCCTTTTTCTCCCACGCATGGCCGATATTGGCGACCAAGAGAGACCCTTCCGCAAGTTCCTCAATCACCCGAGCACAGTATAAGGCGAGTTCGACACATTGGATTACGCGTCACGTCGCAAGCTCCATCCTCGAAGGGAAACCATTCATTGCCCCCTTTCCCTTTCTCGGGTCGTCCGCCTTCGGCCCCCCCCCCTCGTGGACCCTCTCTTACCCTTATATTCACCGACATGGATCATTCTATTGGCGGTGGCAGAAATTGCCAGAGCGGCGGGACAACGGCGTCTGCTCCGCAAAGCACAGGCTCGGATGAATTGCCATCGAAGCTACGAGAAACCTGCCACGCATGTTCTCTGTCTAAAGTCCGATGTTCCAAGGAGAAGCCGTCTTGTTCCCGGTGCGCAAAACGAGGAGTCACTTGTGAATACATCGTCACAAAGCGTCCTGGACGCAAACGTGATCCCACCAAGTCGGCGGGCCTCACAAGCAGCCACTGCAAAAGTTTAGATGCTACCGCGTCTGGGCCGAATAACACAAATGTGAATTGTGCCTGGCTCGAAGACATGTTGCTCACGGATATGGGCGGGAGTGGAGGAGGAGGAAGTACCAGCCATGCGTATCTTGATTCGACACAACTCGACACAGACTCACCCATGTTGTGGCCCTTGACAACCAACGAGGGGGCAGACATCGCTGGCGATATGTCTGATTTCCTCATGCCTCTGATCACGCCGCTGTCTTGCAACTTCACGGCCAGGACGCCCGACTTTCTTAGTGCCGCAGCCGATGTTTCGGCGCCCATCACCCCGCCCAACAACTACGGCGACAAAAACAACAACCAATCTATGCAAGATAGCTCCAATGTGATGCAGCTTCTTCTCCCAGACGGCGTACGTGGAGGACATGCTGCCGAGCATGCTTTCCAGGAGGCGTCGTCTGTCGATTTCCACTCCACTTGCAGTTCTAGATCCCTGTCCAGTGTCCCTGAGTCATTCCTGAGCAGTAAGATTGCGGGCAATTCAGACTTTGGCTCAGCCTCAAGCTCATGCGAATGCCTGATCAAAGCACTGGAAATCATGGCCAAGGTCTCCTCAACCGATCTCGCCCTCACGCCCGACACACCGAGTACGAGGAGAAATTCCGTCCAGGACGAAGCAGTTGTGGCAGGCCACGACCAAACAAGTCCTCTGCTCCATGCCACCTTCATGGCGAATAAGCAGACTATCGAAGCGCTCAGCAACATGCTTCATGGTTCCTGCCAAGAGAATGTCTATCTCCTCACATGCATGTCCATGATCGTCTTCAAGGTTCTCCAAAGATACGAGACGGCTGCGGGGCAGTCCATCTCTGCTGGAGCCCTCGACGTGTACGAGGCGGCGCGCCCGCGACACGGGGACCTGGATCGGGATTCGCTTCGACGTACCGCCGCCCAGTTGGTGCTGGGAGAGTTGCATCTGGTGCAGCAGCTAGTCAGTCGCTTATCTCGCCGGCTGCAGCTGAGCATGGACAAGACACCCAATGATGGAGCGGACTCGGAACTCAGCGATGGCACACTGGCATCCCGTGTCTTTACGTTGGACAACGACGATAAAGCGGATGCATCGGCTTTTTCCGCCGCCACCTTGTCTCAGATGGATCATGATCTGCGCAAGGGTCTCGCGAGGCTGTCTTCGAAAATAATCAACATGTTGCGAAGATTGTAGCGTTTCTTTCTTTTTCCCTTCTTTTTTTTTTTTTT